>JASDQU010206801.1:0-14929 GCA_032191745.1 Picea mariana
TGTCCACATCATGAATTTCATGGGATGCATTTTCACTTTCAGGTGTCTTCTCTGTTACGAAATTTTTCAATACTTCCATGATCTCCCCTTTTAAACCATCTATCTTAGTATCCAACTTTGCTTCCATTGAATCCATCTTAGTATCCAACTTAGCTTCCATTGAATCTATCTTAGCTTCCATTGAATCCATCTTATTTTGTAGTTCATTTATGTCCCTACGCATTTCTTCACCTTCATCAAGAGTCCAAGTAGGATTTTCCGGAGGCTTATTTGGTGTAGAAGTTCCCATTTTGGGTGGCATGTTGGCCAAGTATCACTTTTGAACCTTAATTTTGAGGTGGTTCTTCTAGACAATATTTATTCTATTGTATCTCCCAATTTTTTGCCCTTCTGGGTATGAAACTTTCTCTTATGTATTTCTCTGATATTTCTTCTCTGCAATGCCACAGGTCTGATCAAAATTGGATGTGCCAAGTGGAATTTATAGTAACTTCCCCACAACTTGCCGATTTTTGGCCTTTCCAGGAGATCTCACTTGTATAGTGTGCCCCGCACAAAATAATTGATATAAAATTCTAAAACTCGCACCCAAAATACTACAGACTGTCCATGTTCCAATGCAACCAGTCCCACGCAATTTGGATACTCTAGGAAGAAGTTATGATTGTTTTACCTGGAACACCTTCTTGAGACTAGTCAATAGAACTAGTCAGATACCTTATCTTACACAGGGTGTATCTACAAATTTAAGATGAACCAGAAGATGAAATTTTTACCATAGATACATTACTAATTTTTGTAAATTGCCTCCAGATTTCAGGGTCTGAAACGTTACAGAAAAATTTTTATAGCAAAAATTCCGCAATGACTCATTTCAGGATGATTCCAGAACCCTATCTTGTACAGGCTGTATCTCTGAAAGTATAAGGCCTAAAGAGATGAATTTTGAACCCAACGTACCTTGATCTGTCTATTAAATATACTCCAAGTTGTTCCTTTTGAAACGTTGTAGAAAAAAAGTTATAGCGAAAATTCCACGGTGTCTCAGATGTAGCAGTGAAACCTCAAGACCTTGAGCTCTGATACCATATGTTAAGAACCAAACATCAATATAACATAGAAAAACCTCAGGAAAAGTACTCAACGCCTTGAAAAAGAGATAATTTCAAATAACAAGCCTCTTCAAGGGGGAAACCTCCTTTTACCCCACTTAAATGTTCAAGTACAAGATGATTCAAAATGAAAATGTCGCCCTGGTATATATAGGAGACTAGGAGGTATAATTACAACTAATGGCCTAAAGCCGACATAAATAAAATAACATTACTAATCTAATATGCCCCAATTAAGGGGTAATAAATAACATTACTAATCTAATATGCCCCAATTAAGGGGTAATGAGCCAATATTAGGGCTTAACACCCTTGTAACCCTATTTTGAAGCCCGTCCGACCGCTTTTCATACTTGATCATTCCTTAATTGCTCTTCCTCGTCCCTGCCACCTTCGCACTTGTTTATAATAAAAAATTGTTTATAAAAACATTGTTATATATATATAATAGTATTATTTCTAAATATGCAATTAGTAAGCTTTAATGCTAACAGCTCATCATGCAGGAACCATAAAGATTGTCATTAATGAAGGAAAGGCTCGAGGAGATATCCCATTAATACGCATTAAACCAAGATTTGCGGAGGGTTATATTATCCCTTCCAAGTGTTCATTTCAAACATCATGGAATGTCTTTCGCGGGTCGTCGGGTTGGCGGGTTCACGAAACCTCCAATCCTTCATTGTTCTTCGTCGTACCCGTCACCTTTGCCCTTCTAAGTATGCAATTGCTAAGCTTTAATGATAACAGCTCACCATGCATCAACCATAGAGATTGTCATTAATGAGAAAAAGGCTCGAGGAGATATCTCATTCACACGCATTGGACCAATATTCACAGAGTGTTATATTATCCTCTCCAACTATTCATTTCAAGCATCGTCTGGAGAAAATGGACATTCTCTTAAACTTATGGCACCAGCTTGACAACATTTCTGTAGAGATATAGTGAACATCTCCGGGCGTGAGGACCAAAAATTCTAGTGGTCCAGGGCATACTCTTACTACTCATCCCCTTACGCCTAGAACAAAGTAATTTGGACCTCTGGAATTGCTCGTGCAGGTTGTGTCCCTGAAGTTTTTTATTGTAAGGAGGTGGTCTCTTGGTGCGCCGAGAGATATATTTCAGGCCAAAGAATTATTCCACTATGGGACCATTCTCATGTTTCTTTGTCACCTCAGGTCTTTCGTAAGATGTTAAGATTGTTGGAGCCAACATTGACCTTCAGAGGAGAAGACTGTAAGCAATTCCTAAAAAAGCATGATAATGGGTTGGACCTCTTGCCTGAGTTCCTGGAAGACCCGATGGCAGTTCATGAAGATATCACAAGTTTTTAGGTTAGTTCATTTAGAAATCCATTCTGGGAAATTGTCTGGTTGTTTACAAGAATAACGGGACAGGAATCCACTGCAAGTATTTCCCATATGATTCTTTATATTTTGTATTTCACAGTCAAGGAACAAGCCATTTTTTATTGGGGGAAGCTAATTTCCATTGAAATTTGTTCCCAATTGTCACGATTCAAAGAGGAGAAGAAATTTTATATGTCATCCTACTTGGTTTTCACGATAGTGCATTGTTGTCCGTTTCCAAAATTGTTTGTGTCCAAGAAGGTAAACTGTGAATTTGACCTAGTAACCTTATGGTACTAGGCCTTGTGGAGGCACAAGGCCTCCCATTGTTTTTATGAGATTTTTAATGACTTTGTATCTGTTTTCAAAGATTTATTGTCAGGAAAGGATGCTCCCCGCATGTCTGACCAAGAAACCAAGTGTTTGGACAAGAAGGGGGCACTTGAACAAATGGAGAATTACAGTGTGATAATGATTTTTGGCTCCAAAGAAAATCATGCTTCCATTCCATGTCGCATTATGGATAGAATGTTTGTTACGGAAATAGCAAGGCAATACAACTACTTGTTACATTTATTCCATGAGAAGAGAAAAAAGCAGTTCATTCCTCTGCCTTGGAAAGTCAGGGACTTTGTGTTCAGGAACGTCAACAAAATTGACGAATTCGCAGGACATTTCAACAACTTGAACCTAATATATGTTGAAAGGCTAAGAGGGTTCAACCCTAATGGGATATTTTTATAACATTTACTAGCAGTTGGCTTCAGCAATTCTTTTATACAACCACGCCTGAACGAAGACAGAGACAATGACGACAACACTCTTGCTTCTGATGCTAGCGACCTAGAGACATTACAAAGCACCATTGAATTGTACAAACAACAGAGAAAAGGCCCCGATGAGAAGAGTGTTCAATCCTCGGCTACCACTCCCAAGAGTACAACATCCCAGAGCATCGCTCCAACGGCCCACCCCAGTAAGAAAGCAACCCAAAATTATTCAAAGGGAGGAGCAGATAAGAACCCTCCTTGTGGTAAAATTTATAATTCTCACAAGCTTCCCGTGAAGAAGAAGAGAAAAAAATTTGTAGGGCAAGCGGAAGATCCCAAAATTGAAAGTGAATACATCGAACTTGAGACTAATCTGGATAGCATATTCCGCAATGTTGATCAGCCCAGGGATGTGATCCACCATAGTCCCCTAATGGAAATAGCTGAGACCGAAATTTTTTACGAAGATGAATCCTTCGTATTCCAGAGCGTTGTTTTTTACAGCGAGTCTAAAAATTTAATTATTGAAAAGAGAGATGTAAGAAATAAGAAAGGGAAATCTCATTCAGAGATTAACCTTAGGAACATGCGGTCATCCCAAATATCCCGACTTCACCAAGAAACCAGAGATGCTCTTGATGATTGCATTGGAGGCATTGAGGCCGAGAATGCTAGACTAAAGGATCGAGTCAAGGAATTGGAGGAAGCTTTGATTCATATACCATTGCTTTCCAGTCCTTTAGCAATAACCATGCCTGCCACCCCTGTAGCCAAGTTAAAAGGATCCTCCAGCCTCCTCACATCGTGTAGAGCCTGTGTGAAGAAGAATATCAAGAAAAGAATGGATTTGATTACTCCGACCTTAGAAACATCACAAAGTATGGATTCCCTTGGAATGAGGACACATGCTTTGCACAAAAATTTGCAGGGGGATTTTAAAAATGAAGAACGTTTCTATATAGACACGGTCATCCTTTTTGGCGTCCATGTCAGCAACATGATAGATATGAGAAGAAGACAAGAATATATCCCCTCCCCAAACTGGATCACTCAATTAAATGCATGCTGGAAAGAGAAAGTGAAGAACCTGCATCTCATTGTCCAATCATGTGAACAAGCCATATCAAAGAAAGAAGAATTATTCAAAAAGCTGACCGAAATAGACTTAGCCAGAAGTATCAACGAGGTCCAAGACCCCAACTTAATTGTCAACTCCTTGCCCTTAACCAAGAAATCCTTCGATGAACAAGTTGATATTTTTAAGGGGTTGTCTTTCGAAAAGTTTTACAACATCCTTGAATATGGTGAAGATGATGTGGACAATTGGCTAGTGGACTATTCGGTACAAAATGAAAAAATTGATCAAGCTCTACGTAATCTTTCTATCGATATAAAAGAATTAGAAAAGGAACTTTTCAACATAAAAATCTGAGATGAGATCAATGTGGCCCCCATGAGAGGCTACATTGAAGAATGGCTCTAAAGGGCAATCGACAAGCTCACCGACGAAGGGAAACAGGCAGTTGGCATGATTTCAGTAGCCACCGACGATAGTAATAAAAAGGCATCAACAAGAAAATAGCAAAGGGTGAGATATATACCATCAATGTAAGTCTATACTGATCACATCTTTCTTTGTTTATCAATCCAATTATTCCACCTCTTTAAATAGAAATGTCTAACCAAAAACGGATACCTTCCAATTTCTTCTTTTCGGGTCTTTCTCTCTACCATCGCCCACTTCTTCTTTCTACAATCCAATTTCTTGTACATATTTCTTTTATGGTCGGTGGGAGCCCCAATCCTAGTCTATATAACAAACACATTTAAATTTCCAGGAATATGTAACAGACAATATTATTTTTTGATATATTTCAAAGAAAAATATTTTTATCTTTTTTTTTATTTTTATGTGCTCAGAAATTTTTATCTTCAACTATGATGAATGTCAAGAGATTGTGTTTATTTAATTTGAATGTTTAATGTGTTTGATTCCTGGTCCTATTTTCCAGGAACCTTTATTTCAAAAAACAAAACAAAAAAATCTATCGTTTTGTATTGCTTCAAGTCATTACGACAGATATTCTCTAAGTCCCATGTTTGAACTATACATGCCACAGGAAAAACTTATAGAGGAGTACCACATCTATAAGAACGCGGTAGGATTCAAAAATATATATATATGTTTCTTTGCCACCACATATAACTTTATTTATCCTAACACGTATAGAGACACACAAGCCAGATGGTCTATTTAAAGAAGTGACTATGAAAATTGTACTTAACTCTAACCAATTGGAAGTATACAGAAATCATTATGAATGAATTTTATAAATACATTGAAGAGATCAAACATGCAAGGTAGGAATGGAAAGTTCGAACATGGCAAGTCAGACTACTGTTAAAAAACACAGTATAACTAGAATGAAAATACTTTCAAAAACTAAATAGTTTCAATGCCAAAATTGCTCTAGGAACCGTGTGTCATTTTCTGCATGGATACCACCTGTGTTTCATGTTGCTTGCCACGTATCCACTGCAGTTTCAATTTGTCTCTGCTACTTATTCCCCCATCCCTGTGCATTTATTCCCATTGCAACCCGACAGGGACTACACTGCCATGCAACACTTGTTAAACATAATAACACAATGCACAAAATTAATATAACAGTTTTAATAACACATGGGCATAAATTTATTCTATTGCCATATATATAACATTTTTAAGAACACACAGGTTCAAATTTCATTATGTTGTCATAAATATAACACTTTATAATTATAGTTTTCTAAATTTTAAGATAATATTTTTGGATAAGTTTAAATATTTTGTTTTTTATTTTTTAAGTATCTATTATTGGAATTTGGTGAAATGACAATTTTTCATTGCTTAAATTGGGTTTTTAAATGCATAAATCAATTCAGTGTTCTAAAAAACCTCTAGAGCACTCGAAATGTGCAATCTCAACAACTGAAATATGTAATTTTATAAACCAGTAGGCTAAACGTTCTATGAAATGACAATTTTTTCCGGGGACATTTGTCCGAAATCCGGCGAGAAATTGTTAGATTCGTAGATTTGAGTGATTATTTTTGTATAATCCGAGAGTACCAAGGGTTTTTCAGCATGCTGAATCCATTTCTGCATTCAAAAATGGATTTTGAACAACAAAAAATAGTGATTCGTGTAAATTTATATCGTCAAATTCCAGCGAAAAAAAACATCTAGTAGAACAACTAGACAACATCTTTTATAAATCCTTTTAAATTTCTGATTAGATTTTGGACAAAACTAGTTGATAATAACCCAAAAATAAAATGTTTAAATTATGTGAATCTTTTTTTTAAATAATAATTTTTTTTTAATAATAAAAATAATTTTCCCAATGTAAACCCTTTTTAATACCAACATCCCACATGCCATCACTAGTTAAGTAACTTATTGTAAAGTAAACTTAAGCTCCATCAAAATATTTATTAAATATTTACCATAAAGATAATGGACCCCATCTTAAAGAGAGTTATCCAGTGTATACAACTAAATCACACTGTATTAATAACATATTCCAACTTTGTTATTTATTAAATATTTACCATAAAGACAATGGACCCCATCTTAAAGAGAGTTATCCACTATATACAACTAAATCACACTATATTTATAACATATTCTAACTTTGTTATACTATAGTTTTCACACTATATTTATAACATATTCCAAAATTCCAACTTTGTTATAGTATAGTTTTCTTACTATGGTAATTGTATCTTGTGGTAATTATCCCATTAAGGTAATATGTGGACGTGGGAATACATAGAGTATGGCAAGGTAGTGAGGATAATATGTGGAGGATAACAGGGGGAAGGGAGGTATAGGGGAATGGCAAGGCAATGATAATGGGAGAGAATATGTAGTGAAGATAAAATATTTATGGGAGAAGGGGATATGAAGTGGAGGTAATACATTAGGGAAGGAGAGGGAAAGGTATAAATGGGAGAAGTGGGAAGGGAATGGAATGGGTAGTTTTTTATTGAAAAAAAAAAAACTTTAGTTTGTTAATTTTAGGATATGGGTTGTTTATTTTTATTTTTGGAGTGGTAAGGGAAGGAAAGAGAAAAAGAAAGAATAGTTGTTTTATTTTTTTATTTTTAATTTAAAGTTAAGAAGAAAAAAAGACTTCAGTTTGTTAATTTTATGGGATTGGTTGTTTAATTTTTTTATGAATATTATTTTGTTAATTTAAAAGTGGACACGGTGATAGGGATCTGAATATTGAGAATGCAATTTCTTGTAGAAAACACTAAAAATATTGAGTGAGCATCGTTGATTGATGGAGATTTTGAGAATTTAAATATAATTTAAGAAAATGTTTTGTGATTATAGATGGAATTTCTGAAATTATTTTAATATAAATTATATTACATTCCTTTTTTTAAATGTATGTTTTTGATTAAAATTATAATTCTTTATATTTTCATGTTATTTACAATATTTATTTCAATATGTAATATGGTCATTATATATAGTTTGATTGGGCCTAATGGTTAAGAATACGTGTTTTCTCCTAAAAAGTTACAAGTTCAATCTCTCTCTGTGTGTATGTGAGATATTGTTTCATATAATTGATTGCAATTTTATTTGAAATGAAAAATCTTTTGCATCTATTAGTTTGATCACTATTAAAAATCATTTCTAAAGTACATTTATTTATCTTTCTTTTGTTTATATTTAAAAGACACACAAAAAACTTAAATTCTATAAAATAGAGGAAATTTTGGCTTATGGAAAACCTCTCTCTCTCTCTCTCTCTCTCTCTCTCTCTCTCTCTCACACACACACACACACACACACATCAGGCATAAAAACCAGTGTTTCACTTCATCTAAGTATTCATAATACCTCACAATGCCTTCCAAAAATGGCTTGAAAATAAGTTGTTTTTATATGAGGATATGGACTCTAAAAACCCAAAATGCACCCATACATACTGGAAATATAGTTTTTCTTACCTTAGCTAGTGATGACATTTTTACAAGGACTTAATAAGGCCATTGTACTAAACCTATAGACAATTACAAACAAGTAGTCATGACTGTGCGTTATCTTCAACAATCCTCTAAAGAATCCATGTAGATACTTTCTCATGGTCCATTTAGGATATGCATTGTTGTATACAATTTTATCTTTTTTTAGTAGGATTTGAAATACAACAAAATACACAATATCTAAAAAACTTTTCAACATCACACTCCATGCATGGCCAATAAACATATGTTTGTTGGTTTACCGGTGTTTTTCTAGCTACAAAATGTATTGTGACTTTGGGAGTATGAGCTAGTCTTAGCAATACAATTCAACACTCTCTACCACTTCTAATGCGTGGATTTCCATTTTTGTACATCATATCATATTGAAGATAAAATTATGTCTTTTTGTCTCTTCATTGTAATGTCGATATGATAGGATGAAAATCCTTATCACCTCCTCATTGAATTTGCAAATATTAAAGGGGAAATGGTGCAATTACATAATAGATGTAAGAACAATTATTGTTTTATAAATTCTTGACAAGAAATATTTTATATTACTTGGTGTCCTCTGCTTACACTTGATGACAAGATTAAATTCTTATCGACACAAAATCCACTTGGCATGTCTTGCTTGCTGCAACTTGGTTTGAGTCTACAGAAACTAAAGTGGTTTATGGTTAGTATGGATTACCATCTCCTTCCCCAAAATATATCCTCTCCAGACTTATGGTTAGTATGGATTACCATCTCCTTCTCCAAAATATATCATCTCCAATTCTTCATTGATTGATGTAAAACAAAGAAATCTTTACTACATGTTGGATATTTAAAAAAAATCCAATGAAGGATTTCAAATGGTGAGCAATTTGTTTTATTTCTTGCATGATGAGAACACCCAATGGTGAATAAATTGATGCATCAACCTCAATATCAAATGACTTATGTAGATTAAGAATCCCCAACATATGTTCTTCACAATTTTTCTTATTCAAAGCATTAATGGCATGCTCTTGGGCCTTTGTTCAAAGGAATTTTGTCAAATAATATAATGGCGCAACAATACCAAAAAAGTGTAAAATAAAATTGCATAAATATTGACAAGCTCCAACAAAGATTCTTACCTCCATTAAGTTTGATGGTTTTGTCCAATTCCTAATGGTATCAAATTTGAATGGATCTATCTTTAACTACTCACCTCCAACCATGAATCTCAATTACAATAGAACTTGTTTAGAAAGCTTGCATTTCTTCATATTAAGTTGTAACTATGTTCTTGAAGTGTATCAAGTACTTGCTTCAAATGGATGACATGCCCCTTCTAATTATTACTATAAGGATTCCATCTAGGTAGCCAACCATGAAAGAGTCTATACATCTCATAAGAACTTCATTTGTAAGCCTCCTGAAATTTGTTGGTGCATTAGTAAGCCCAAATTCCATCATCAACCACTCAAACAACCCCTTAATTGCTTTTGAAAGTAGTGTTCCAAGTGTTTTCTTATTTGATATAAACTTGGTGATATCTGAAATTAAGATCCAACCTAGAAAAAAAAATTACCCTTACAAGTGATCGGTATATCATCGATCCTTGGCAAAGGATAACGATTATGGACAATTATTTGGTTGAGTGATTTACAATTAAAACACATATACTAAGTCTTGTGTTTATTTAACACAAGAATAATGGGAGATCCACATAGGGAAAAACTTCGGCTTAGTTAATCTTTTATTTAGCATATATTGAATCTACCTTTTTATGTATTCACTCTCCATTATATAGGTTTGATATATTCCAATAGTAGCCAAAGGTGAGTTTGGCATGAATTGAATTTCATGTCCATTTTCCTTTCAGGTGGTAAACCCTTTGGAAAGTTTATGAATGTAACTTCATATTGGCCCAACCACTTATTTATTTTTTGAATTCAAATGTTATATCTGCATTATAATTAGTTTTATTTGTAGTATTATCATACTTTATTCTCACCATCAACATTGTAAATGTCTTCTTGTTGTTAACTAACCTTTTAACTTGATTTGCCAAAATCAAACTGATCATTTTCTTGCCTTTGTAGTTATTGATAATATATGGTTGGTCAGTTGTAATGAATCTCCATTAGTTGGCTCTTTTCAAGAAGATTTCATCCATACTCCAAATATATGGAATTCAAATAACAACTTCACATTCCAATTCATTAATCAACTAACTTGAAATGCAAATTTTGGACTTATATTAGTTGGTAATTTAAAGTTCCACATGTTTTTTGCTACCAACTTAAACGATATGTTTTTGGATGTGCAATATTCTTCAAGCCCAATTGTTGAACCAAGGATTCAAAGATCAAGTTTTTTTTATTTCCCGAGTCAAAGATAATTGGCATTACAATCTTATTGATTTGGATTCTCACATGAAATAAATTATATCTCATGGCTTCCACTGAATTTTGATTGGCACTAGTACATGTATCTTTTTTCTTAATCAAAATATTGGGATCTAACCATAGCATAATTCTCAACTTTCAATTGACCCATCAATGAAATCTCATCGTTAACATTGGATGATCCTTAAATTTCCTGACCTTCCACTTTCTTGGATTGTGATTCAAGGAAGTTTTTACCATCCTTATTCTTCAAAATAAGATCAATATGTAATGCCCAACAATGGTCCTCATTGTGACAATTATTTGTGCAGTGCTCACATTTTAGAGATGTCTATTGCATTGGATTAGTATGCTTTATTTTCCCTTTCTATTTTTCTCTTTGATTAGGTCTTATTTCCATCCAACTTTGAAGTAGCCATTGCATAAACTTGTTTGTTGCCATGTGTTTCCTCTATGTGCATAGCCCTTTTATAAGTCTTAATAAGATTCTTAACCTAAAAAGGACAACTTATTTTTTAATATGATTGTTAATATTCACAAAAGAGAGAGAAGGATCGAATGGAACCACCAACAAACACTAATTGAACAAAACCTAAATTCACACAAAGAGAAGGTAAACTAGCACTAGGGAAAAATATAAATCAATGGTAACGCACAATATAAAGAAACTAGAGAGTGTTCCTCAGATAGAAATCACCCAAGAGCAATAGAACACAATACCCGAGAGAAAACCCACAAACAAATGGTCACACCATGAAGAGAGCACAATGCTAGATATGATGCTTGTAGGCTAAAATAATGAGTCACTAGTTTAGAGATCTGTAGATCAAGACAATAAAATAACGAAATTGATCACATGATAAATGAGAGTCGGGTATGTATTTATGCACAACTCAAGAGGAGGGTACCATACTAGAGAGGGGTTATGGTCCCATTATAAGTATGCAAACCTTAACCACCTAACAATGTAATAGATGAATGTGTTGAGAATGATAGATTCTCAATAATCAATAGTAGCGAATAAACCTAAGAAAGAGGCCTAATTAGATTCTTCCCTATTTGGGATTGAATAATCCTTTGGGTTATGGTATAGCAACTATTCAGTGGGATTTATGAATCATTTCAAAGCATCTTTCCATTCTTTTTATGTTTTTATGACTTATATAATTAATGTGAGAAATAAAAATAATTTAGAGAGTTTGAAGAAGTTTATTACTAAAGGATAACCCTCAAGAACAATGAATGAAAGTGACCAAAAAAATTTAATTCTTTAAGAACTTATTCTACTGAGAACTATTACTATGAGATAACCTTAAGGAAACATAAAATATTCTAATGCAGAAAGAGGAAACCTCTACTCCCGAAAGATAACTCTTGGAAACGGTGGATGGAAATAACCCCAAAACTTTGTATTTCTAAGAAACAATTATTTATAAAGATATGACTACATGAATACTCCTCGGAATCATTATTTCATCTGATCCATTATGTATTACATAAGTAATTCTACAATAATTAATGTATTGAATGACAAAACAAAAATTATGAAAAAGTAATAAAATTCGCAAAAAACATATAAGTTATTTGCCAAAAATAATAAAGCAAGTATTCACTTAATTGCACAAGATAACTTGATAGACTAGAAACTATTACTAAACATGTAAGACATCAAACCAACAATAGAATAATTTGCATGCCAACATCAATCCACATAGAAATCTTCAGCCAAAAAGAGAGTTTTTGAATTAAGCTTGAAATAATTCTGAGCTACAATCCTCCTTCCATCGCCTCAGAGCAAAAGACCCTTTATATGAGGATGATTTCCATATTTATAGATAAAATACCATGAATAATTAGAATAAAGAAAAAAATACAAAAAATTGTTCCAACATGTGCATGTTYGGTGTCATATTTTCCCTTTGACTCCAAAAATCACCATGCAAATTGTTCCCAATCTRAACTCAACAAGAGTTGGGGGTTGGATTGTTTTTTTTCCATTTTAGATTTTCCCTCATCGTATTTTCCACATTGTGTAAATAAATCATTACATAACTAATATGGGGAAAATACACGTTGTTCCTTTGGTAATTTTGAAATGGGGGTCCCATGCTCGAAATTCTTGGTCTGATTTTCTATTCTGGGAAAAATATACTCTAGTTGAGTCATTTTTCTAACTTCAATGGTTAGAAACTTCTAAAAGTGGCCATGCACCAAGAAAGAAATGCCTCCGACTTCTTACTTATGCTTGTCATCTTCAGATTGCTTAAAAATATATCCAACTGCTAGGAATCCCTCAAATGAGTTTAAACTAGGAACCTTGCATTGCACTGTAACACCATAGGGTTCTTCTTGTCATGATGTTTAGCATCCAAGTTTCTGTTTTAACTTCAGATTAAAATGCATAGTCCTATTTTCAATGCCAATACCTAGATGTCATCATAATAGGATATATAATTTAGAACTTCAAATTATATTTCATAAACCTGCATTTATCATAAAGAAGCCCATCAACATTGTAGTAAGGTATTCAAGTTTAATTCCTTGAGTTTGATCTCCTTGTATGGGTTATGACATTGGTGATAACATATATTCATTTCAAAATCCTAAAACAAATGATGACAAATCAACAAAAACGTAGAACATAAAATTTGTATATCTTGGTGAGACCTTTCCAACAATATAATGCACTCCCAAAATGAAGGTTCGAATCAAAAGTTATCACAAAAATACTGAAAGAGTTTTTCCATACCATGTATTTATTTCTCAAATCTGAGACAAATGGTGAAAAATCAACAAAAATGTAAAAAAAAAGAGTTGTATATCTCAGTGAGACATTTACAATGGTATAATGCATGCCCAAAAATGATCTAGGTGGATATTGGTGGCCACCCACCTATTCCAACTGGCTCCTCTTGATAGTTTTTAGTTCAACATGTTCTTCTGTACTTCTTTGTAATTGTGGGTTCTACACTTTAGGGGCTATCTAAATCCCTACACATATTCCAGGAGGAGACTGGTGGCCTCCCACCTAATCCAACTGGCTTATTTTGGATGTTTTCATGTCAGTACATTTTTCTATACTTTCAGGGCCATTTTGGGGCCCTACAATATGTTTTTTTGGCTTGCCACAATCAAAATGTAGATGGAGTCAGAGTTTGACCATGCAATGTGTAGTTCTTGAAAATACCTTCCCAACGGGCTATCACGCACCTAAAACAAAGGTCGTATGCAAAAGTTATGACCCAGGGAAGTTAAGGTACCAACTTACCCATAGGGGCCCACATGACTTTTGGTGTTTCACCTCCTAGGGTTAGGTTTTTGGATGTCTAGGGTTTTGGCATTCATGAGTAATATTAAAAATTCCTCTGGAGCCTCATTGTAATCATTCTGCTCAAACGAATGTGCGTGGTAGCCACATATTTTCTCAGAGATAGCTACCACCATTCGAGCAAGTTGTTTTAGTTCTGCATTTTTACAGTTTCAGCCTATTTCATTTATTCAATAGAAGATATTGTTCATTGGATTTCTTTGTGTTTATTGTATTCAGTCTATTAATCAGTTCATTCCAGTCCTAAATTCGGATAAAAAATAGTGATTGGAATCAAAAGTTCTCATGAAAATGCCGAAAGATTATTTTCCTTGATCGACCAACTTATTCACTTTCGCAATCGGTGCTTTACTTTCACTTTCCCCTCTTATCGCTTTGCTTTCACTTTACTCTCTTCTTGATCAACCAACTTCATTCACTTTTTTATCGGTGCCTTCATTTCACTTTCACATTGGCACTTTCATTTCACTTTCTTTGTGATCTATGCTTCCATTCGCTTTCTTATTAATGACCTCATTTCACTTTCTCGTCAACGCTTAACTTTACTTTCATATTGATGTTTAAAACCGACTTTGGTATAGCGATGAAGGCAATCAAAACTTGTGGACAATTGACCATGATTAATTCTAAAATAAGACGAAAGAACTTAGAAAATTTTGATTTTCCCTGGGGCTAAAAGATTCTTTCGAAATTCCATGATATGCAAGAAATCTTTGAAACCAAAATTCAAGAAATACACTTGCAAAAATAAAATAACTTAAAGAAAAGAGGTACCCAATTTTTTTGAAATTTTAAGGTTTGTTGTGGACTCAATGAACGTTGATTCACTAGATGTATCCAACATCTTTGTATGCACACCTTCAAATGGAGTAGATCAATTTCAAGTAGAGAAAACTTAGAACATTTTTCAAAATAAAAAATACCTATAGCTCTTTTTATGTGCAATTTAGAAAAAATT
>JASDQU010206802.1:2064-13969 GCA_032191745.1 Picea mariana
TAATGTAAGGTCAACACTACAACCTGACATGTCCTTCAATTCAAGGGTTCTCTTTTGGGTCTCAATGCCATTCTTCCTTAATATGGTGGTTACTTGACTAATAGATATAGCAAGACCAAGGATATCAACAACAGAGTTAGTAGGTAAATTTGATAGCTCATTGATAGGAGTAAAGTTGAAGTTGTGGGTTTCAATTAATTGGTCATCTTCATTGAAGGGCTCTATAATTGAGGTATTATATAGAGTGATTTCCCATTCATTTTCTAAATGGTTGTATTCTTTGTTTATAGGTTTGATCAACCCTCTAAAGATTAGGTAAACTTTACCAATTTGTATTGAAGGGTGGAAATGCAATGCTTGTGTATTAAATCCAGTAATGCGGATCTCGGTATTTTCATTGTCAAGTACATCAAAGCTAAATATTTGAACAACTCCTTTGGAATTTGTGAAAGTACGTATGCCACGCTTTGAAATGATTCTAACTTTGATGGTCCATGAATGCATGTATACATTCAAAGAGTTGATAGGGATTATTGTTTGAGGCATGGAATTTGTTTGTAATGTCTGCATGGTAGAATGAAATACATTTGTGTGTTGTTGTGGGTCGCCAAGGATGTCAACTTTTAGAGATAGAACCAGAATATCAGTAACTATAACTAGCCTGCAAAATGGAAGAAATTATGGTAGGTATCAATAAGCTATTGCAAAAACATTAATTAATGAAAAGCATGTAAAAATATTGTATGTGAAAATTCATACCTGTTGTGTTGGGTAGATCTACAAGTGAAGTTAGTAAGTTGAACCAGTGAGCCATTTTCAATTTTTCTTGATGTGAAATAATATGCAAGGCTTGAAGAAAATATGATTTGTATAGTATCACTTCCATCAGAGAGGAGTACAATATATCTTTATGTTGCACTTTTTTTGAAGTCTAGAACCTATAGGATAGGAATTAATACTTCTTCACCATTTTGGATTTTTGTTACAGCCTTGTCTATTAAGATAAAAGACATTGTCTTGGAATGTGTTTTTGTCAGAAGAGGTATATGATGAAATATACTTTCCTACAAAGAACATGTCCAAATGAATATATTAGTACAATTAGATATATGGATATGAATGTGAGCTATGAAATGAATATATTGTATATATGATTATCATTATACAACACATGCAATAAAAGGTGCCTACAAAGAACATGTCCACATGAATTTATTAGTACAATTAGATACATGGATATGAATGTGATCTATGAAAGGAATAGATTGTATCTATGATTGTCATTATACAACATTTGTGGAATAAAAGGTACATCTAGAAGCTTTGGTAATTTATAAAGTAGTTTGATGGTGTAAATATAGGAATGGCATAGCTAATAAATTGTTTAGTTTGTAAATGACATATATCATAAATTGATTTATTGTATGTTTAATATGTAAGTAAGATTCCAATAGGCATACACATTAATAAATTCGTTGGAAATTGTATTTGTGTGTTTGTATTAAAATGATTTTTTTGTTTGTTTTTAAATTGTTGTGAGTTAAGAGTTTGTAATAGTATGAGAGTGCAATATTTATTGAATTATTTTATTGTAATCTATGAGAGTAGGTATACTAAAACTAAAATGCATATTTCACAAATTTTCATTAAGTAGAATGTATTTAAATATGAAGGTAGCACATATAAAATACATATTAGTTTAAATTAAATATGAAGGTAGAACATATAAAATACATATTAGTTTTAAAAGAATAAAGAATGGTAGAAGTGAAGAAGTTCTTAACATGTTAAAGTAATAAAAAAAGTATAGCCCCATGTATGAAAATAGTCTAAAGAAAGCATGGGAGGTGTTGGAACAGGGGCATACCTAGGGTTCAACGCTACAACAACACACCAACAAAACCCTAACTAACGGCCCTTTCGGCAACACCTGGGAAGCAGATGAAGTCTCACCCAAGGTAGAGGTAGGGGTGGTTGTGAGACTCAAGTGTCTGGAACCTTAGCTGGGACACAGATTTGTGATTATAACACTTAGAAATCACTTAGCATAGATCATTCATCAATATTCAATCCTTATTATACTTCGTATATGGCACAGAGCAACACAACATTTACCTAGATATAAGATATTTCAGCACTTAGCAACAATAAAACAGATTAGATCCTGTAGATCAACACTAAGAATATTCATTTATGTTAGATCTAACATTCATATTCATCCAAAAAGCATAAAACATGGCTAGATCTATCTAAATACATCAAAGCACTCAGTAAAGAATAGATAAACATATCAAGTCGAAGCAGAGAGCATAACACATAGATGTGTGTGGTTCACCCCCACCCTGGGGCTACATCCACCAACTCTTCTTCTTTATTATCGTCTTCAATCAGGTTACAGCACAGAGCCACCTTAAACACTACTGTGCATAGGGAAGAAGATCTGAGCATCTCGCTAGATCCTTCTCCCTTGCGTTACAGCACAAAGCCTTCTATATCCTCTTACATCAACCTGCACTTAGCTTTGCAATCCTTTTATAGTTTACAGAAAGCACTTACAATGCACTCTAGCACTTAGCCTACACCACATAGATGTCAATCTAGCACTTAGCTTATCGCTATATTCTTACATCACCTAGCTACTTATTTATACATTACAAAAGTGGGCCTAAGTGTGGATAAACCCACGGGCCGACATCCCTTTCCCGTTACACTATCCCAAAAACCCAAAAAGGACCCAAAGTGGGCCGAGATCCCATGATCTCTGCTTCACTTGGCGCTTCGTCTTAGACAGGCTATCGAAGTCCCAAAAATGGTCAAATATGACCAAGTATTTCTCAAAACTTGGTCAAGGGACAATAGGCCCCCAACACTCACCTGTGACTCGTCCCGAGTCACTCAGGTATGACCAATTCTTCTTTGAATGCCTTGATCTTAGCTCGAGCTACTTTGAACTACTGCATTGCTACTGCCTCTTGCTCGGCAAACTCCTGTATGAGTTTGTTACTGACTGGTCCCTCTAGGCATTGTTCTGTTGTATTCATGACCTAGTCCAACTCTATTCCTTGGCTCTCGATCTCTGTAAAAAGATGACATGCTTTATCCTACACAGGTTGGACCCTTTGTTTTGCTTCAATTACCTTGCTCTGGATCGTATGGATCTACTGTTGGGTGGTGCGATGCTTGGGAAACTGCTTCATTCTTTCTACGGGTGATAAGGCCTTCAGCTGCACCTGTAGCTTTTCGGCTTCGTACTTCGCTTCCTGGAGCTGTGACTCCAATTTATGTTGTTCAAGATTCTCGGTTAGTCTCTCATATATCTGCGCACTTCTGCTACTTAACTATTTGCATTCTTCAATGAGTGCTTTAATCCTTTCTACAGTGCTCCGGGAAGTCATTTATCGTTGGTCGCGCTCTTCTTGAGGAGTACTTGGTATGGTCTGAATCTCTAAGTCCATGACTCTTTGTTGAAGTTGTTGAATAACTTTAGCAAGCTTTGTCACTTGGTGTTCTAAGGGTTCTTATGCCTTTTGTTCTAAGTCAATCACAGAGGAAAATGCTTTGTTGACTTCCTCTTCAATCCCTATCTACTTCGCGAGCACTTTATCTTTCTCTTTTTGGATATTTGCCCTGTCTTCTTCAAATTTCGCTTGGAGAGCGTCCTTCTCTTGTTGTGCAGCTTGGCATTGCTCGATGATTTCCTCATGTGCTTGCTTTAAGGCCTGGGTGGCCTGTGATGTTTCTTCATGTGCTTTTTGAAGGCATACTTCAACTGTGTCAGCAATATTGCGGAGTTGAACTGGTTCATCTCCCTCTTCCATTGTTCCTTCTGACATGGGCGCAGTGGAGACTGCGCGGCTAGATTGAAGTGCCTGTTGCACTCCTTTTATCTTGATCTCAATTATGTCATACATTGTCTCTTGCTTAGCTTCCTTCTTTTCGTTTATTTCTTCTAATACTTCATTCATAGCTACGATGAGGAAACTGAAGTCATCTGGAGTGAGCGTGGTCTTCATTTTAGTTACTGGTGCTTTTGATTTCTTCCAGGAGGAAGGCTTCGGAGGTGAACCCTTCCTTTTCTTTATGATTTATACTTTGCCTCTTGGCCTCTATTCGACTTCTTCTAAGTCTTCGCCATTATCTCCTTGCTCTGGTATAGTGGAGGCGATCCTTACAGATCTACTATCTACATCCTAGATTTCCTCGTCCTTCTTTGTCTTGCTAGGTCCAGGTGTATTCTGCGTAGCTTCTGGGATATCAATATCAGACAGGTCTGCGGGGTTTGTTGGAATGAGAAGGTCTGCCAACCAGTACTTGGTGATATCTTCGATGTCTTCCTCGGTCAATTTGAAATAAGATTGTAACTGTTGTTTATTCTCATATGTGCACACTGTTATATAAAGGAAATGGCGGTCTGCGTTGAACTTCATCAAAGGTCAAAACATGTGGAGGGTATTCGGGGTTATTCGAGGCTTAGACTGGATGGCGGTCTTCAATTGGGTGTAGTAGGTATGGAAGACGACATTGGACTGCCATTGCTTGCTCATATCGGTCGAGTACCACAAGGTACTAAACTTTGCAGCCAAAGGTTCAAATGGCTCTGTCTCTAGGAAAGTGGCACCCTCTAGAATCTCCCATGCTATGAAGGCAATCAGTATGAGAAGCCAACTGAAATGGAACTCATACCCTTGGTCTTGTGCTTCTCTGCAATCTAGTTCGAGATGATTCACTAAGTACTTCGCCCAATTCATTTGAATTCCTTCTGCGCACTTCCCGACGATATCAACTACGAAGCCAGTCACTTGGGTGGGCCGGTTCTTGCGAACTAGATTGTCTGTGATCATCTGACAAGCAAGGCGCACTGCACCACTTTGAATAGAGGCTACTTTGAAATTTGGCAACGGTCTTCTTGCAACGGGCATGAAGCTTCCATTAACGTTGATATGTCCGTTATGGTGTGGTACAATGGTCTAGTGATGATCCTTTAATGATTTTATGTCCGTTTGGGGCGGAATTCGAATGGGTATATCGGTCCAACAGCTATATCGCTTCGCCACGATGAAGTGCCATAGGTCGTTGTTCTGATATCTCGGCGAAGCTCCCATTCTGCAAGTTTTCTTTCTGTGATGTTCCATCTGGAATCTCCTATAACTTTTAAATCTTCGCCCTCTTCTTACTTAACTTTCTAGCCTTCTTCCCAGTAATCTTCAACTCAATCTATCTTTTTTGGTTATGATTCCTATTTTCCTTTGGTATAGTCACTTCGCGCTACTAAGGTTCTCTCCCACGACTCAGGGTTACTACTTCATCTATATCTAATACAGATACTCCAGTCTTCTGTGGGTCCTCTAATTCTCTTGTAGCTTCGACATCTAAGATTCTAGCGCTAAGTAGCTTCGATTTGTCCTCCTGTTCTTTAATCAACTGAGCGATCCTTCTGGTCATGCAATATTTTAACTCTTGTCTATGTTGTTCTAAAACCTTTTCTTCTTCTTTTTTCCTGGCTTGATCTCTTCCAATCCAAGGTCTTCCAAGTATCATAGTAAACAGAGCGTTGTCCTCAATAAATTTGATAATCTCAAAATCTTCCTCTGTCGAAGTTCCATTGACATTCATAGATATCTGAGTGAGCCTTCCACATAGGTTTACTAGTTTTCCTCTGAATAATCATATTCCTCTTAGTGAAGGGATCATAGCAGGCCTTCCTATAGCTTCCCAAGTTTATTCTGTCATAACATTCACCTGTGTATCCTCATCCAAAACACAGTCAATGTCGAAGTCTCCTATTCTTACCTCAATGCATTCTTTTTCTTTAAAGATCTTTGCTAACTTAACATGTCGGTGATCATTCAAGGTTCCTTTCATCTGTAGTAATATCTTCTCTGATTCTTTCTGGGGTTCTACTAATTCTGGATCTTCCTTAGCATTTTCTTCATTCAGATCAAGATTAGCAATCATTCTAGGGAAATCCAACACTTCATGGTTCATGGTCTAAATATTTGCAGTAGAGACAGCTAGATCCTCCACTAGGGCATTCCTTGGCAAGATGTCCTAGTATTCTACAACTATAACAAAGGGTTAATCCTCTCCTTCTCTTAAATGATCCCCAACCTCTTATGTACTGCGCACTAGGATCGTGGTAGCTAGCCTGCAACAAATTATTTCTAGGATCCTGCATCCATTTGTTAGTCCAAACATTCTTTCTATGCATAGGTATAGCATATCTATCATTATGCTTATCAGATCTAGTCATATCAAAATTTCTTTGATCTATTAATGCCCTAGTTTTCAAGCTAGGACAAAATCTATCACAAATACTTAGATCCATACTCTAGAAACAAAAAAAATTCACTTATCTTACTTCTATAGAGCACAAAGCTTTCAGATCTAAGAACTTTCAACTATTCTTACCTTTATCGGAGCACAGAGCTTGCAGATATTACCTCTTTTCTTCAGATCTTACCTCTTTTCTTCAGCTCTTACCTCTTTTCTTTAGAAAATTCCACTTTTTCCTTTCTTAGAGCACCAAGCATTCATATCTTGCTTCTTTTCTTCATATCTGACCTTATCTCTTTAGGACGGATCTCTTCAGATCAAGTAGAATACTACGCACTAGGGCACAGATCTATGCATAGAGCTTCTCTAGTTTCAGTATTAATCTTTGCACAAAGCTTCTTCTTCCTTAGTTCCCAACAATCACAGTTTCAGGTCCCGACAATGGAACCATTTGTTGGCATAGGGGCAGACCCAGGGTTCAACGCTACAACAACGCACCAACAAAACCCTAACTACCGACCCTTTTGGAAACACCTGCGAAGCAGATGAAGTCTCACCCGAGGTAGAGGCAAGGGTGGTTGTGAGACTCAGGTGTCTGCAACCTTAGCTGGGACACAGATATGTGTTTATAACACATAGAAAGCACTTAGCATAGATCATTCATCAATATTCAACCCTTATTATACTTTGCAGATGGCATAGAGCATCACAACATTTACCTAGATCTAAGATATTTCAGTACTTAGCAACAGTAAAACAGATCAGATCCTGTAGATCATCACTAAGCATATTCATACAGGTCAGATCTAACATTCATACTCATCCAAGAAGCATAAAACATGGCTAGATTTATCTAAATACATCAAAGCACTCATTAAAGCCTAGATAAAGACATCAAGTCGAAGCACAGAGAATAACACATAGATGTACGTGGTTCACCCCCACCCTGGGGCTACGTCCACCAACTTTTCTTCTTTATTATCGTCTTCAATCAAGTTACATCACAAAGCCACCTTAAACACTATTGGGCATAGGGCAGAAGATCTGCGCAGCTCGCTAGATCCTTCTCCCTTGTGTTACATCACAAAGCCTTCTATATCCTCTTACAACAACCTGCACTTAGCTCTGCAAGCCTTTTACAGTTTACACAAAGCACTTACAATGTACTCTAGCACTTAGCCTACACTACATAGATGTCAATCTAGCACTTAGCTTATCGCTATATTCTTACTTCACCTAGCTACTTATTTATACATTACAAAAGTGGGCCTAAGCGTGGGTAAACTCATGGGATAACATCCCTTTCCCGTTACATTATCCCAAAAACCCAAAAAGGACCCAAAGTGGGCCAAGATCCCATGATCTCTTCTTCGCTTGGCGCTTCATCTTCGATAGGCTATCGAAGTCCCAAAAACGGTCAAATATGACCAAGTATTTCTCAAAACTTGGTCAAGGGCCAACAGGAGGGAAAGAAAATTATTTCATATTTGATACTACTATGATATACAAATCTTGGAGAAAACTATACAAATAGAAAAAGATGAGTAGCTAGATATTTCATATTCGATACAACGATGATATACATATTAGTCTAAAGAAAGCATGGTAGGGAAAGAAAAATATTTCATATTTGATACTACCATGATATACATATCTTGAAGAAAACTATACAAATAGAAAAAGATGAGTAGTTAGATATTTCATATTTGATACTACCATCATATGCATACCTTTGAGAAAACTATAGAAACATAAAAACATGAGTATCTAGTTGTGTTTCTTAAGCCCACGGATTTTTTTAGCTCTAGTTTTGCACTCTTTGATAGTCTTGTCATGACAAGCTTTAAGACCATTTTGAGCTAAACGTTGTTTTGATTCATGTTTCAATGTGTCTGTTACATTGTCATAGATTAGTCCAAAACCTGTAGAGAATGGACCATTTGTTGTGAAGCCAGAGATGAATATTGTTTGTCTATCTGAAACATTGTATTTGTGTGTGAGTTCCTCTTTTATTTTTGGTCTAGAAATATTACCGTTTCTAGGCTGGATAACTTTGATTTGGAATTGTCTTCTATGTAGATGCAAGTCATCCAAAAGATGGTGTGTGCAAACTGTATAACATTTATTTGGGTCCAGACGTGTTGTAGGTGGTTTTTCCATGGTTTTGAAACTTGACTATCTGAAATAGCATATAGAAAGAAAAAGGAAGAATAAGTTTTGTATGACAATGTAATTTTTGAGAATAAGAAGGAAAAATAGCAAGATGAAAAAATAATATATAAGAAAAAAAGTGCATGTGTGTGTGTGTACAAGGGCGAGCAACCAAATTTAATTAGTACAATTAGTTTAAATACATGTAATATGTAAAAATAAATTGCTAGAAGTAAATGAACAATAAAAATTGTTTAAAGTAAAGCAATAATACAAACAAAATGGATAAAATGTAGAAGTATATAGGGTGAGTAATTTGATAAATTAGTTTAAATACATGTAATATGTAAAATAAATTGCTATAAGTAAATGAGCAATAAAAATTGTTAAAAGTAAAGCAATAATACAAACAAAATGGATAAAATGTAGAAGTATATAGGGTGAGTAATTTCATAAATAGATAAAATGTTGAAGTGGAAATGGCGAGAAAATTTTGGAAATGGATAAAATGTTCAAGTAGAAAGGGTGAGTAATTTCATAATGCATTGGTGTGTATAGTTGTCTAGGTATAAAGGTCATTTTTGTGTATAGTTGTATAAGTATAAAGGTCTAGTAATTATCAAATGTATTGGTTGTTAGGACCCAAAAATGTCCCTTTTTCACTATATCTTTTACCCTCTCAACCTTATCATTTCTATGCTAAGTGCCTACTTTAATGCTGCCAAGCCCCTTTTTCCCAAGGTATGAATCATTAATCTTTCTTTGATATTCGTGTTTACTTAACACGTTTGATTGGTAGTATTTCTCATATTTTACCCATAAATGTGCAACTAATGATCAAAATGTGTAGAACAGCCAAAACCTGAAGAAAGATCGTTGATGTTACACCAATTGTTACAGTTGTGCATTAGTCTTGCATGTTGTTACACAACTATAGCAAATGCGGACCTTTCCTGGAAGCTGTCACACTTGCTGCAATAGACACCCACTGATCCTGGAAGTTGTTACACCGACTGCAATAGATGCACACCAATCCTAAAAGTTGTTACACTCACTGCAACAAGTGGCTCTTGATCTTGAAAGCCAAATCCTGAAGAATGATCCTCTATTGGTACAAGTTTTGGCTCATGCTGATTCTTTCTCCAGATTTGGTGAATATGACAGATCTCTTATATCTTACGAACAGCTTGAGAATCTGGGATTCTCAAGGCTGTTATGAGTCCATTTTGAATTAAATGACTATGTCTTTAAATAGCATAGCTTTTGTAATCATCCAAACCAAAGATTAGTTGTGGAACAGAGAGTGAAGAAAGAAGCATATTGTATTTGAACCCCTTTTTGCGAATTAATAAAAGTGGATTGAGTTTCCTTAAACTACTGTAGCCTATCTTCGAGTGGATTCAGTGAGAAGGAAAGGGCCCACCTTCCTCATAGACTTCCCTTTGTTTTTTTGTTTTAGATTAACTGCTTTAAGTTAAATGATTTACATGTTTAGCATTTCTAGTATGCATTTGTTATTACAATCAGTTCCTTTCTATTAAATGTGCATCAGTGTGTCTCATGAGAATTAGAGTAAATTGTTTGATATTGTTGGAGAATTATTTTCCTTTTCTGCATTAGATTAAATCTCTGTTTACAAGCAAAAGAAAATAAAAGTGTGAATTTCCTTTCTGAAATCAAGTAGGTTTCCTTTCAGTAATTAGCACAGAGTTTCCTTCTGCAAGAGTAAAATAGAAAATTATAATAGATTAGGTAATCCAGGATTCTTATACACTCATTAATCTAGGTTCCCAATTATGCAAGTGTGATTTCAATTCTGTAGAAATCTAGCTATGTCAGTAACTTGCATCGTTATTCAACTTTTCAATTTGGTTTATTACTGCAATTTGATTAATGTTGCTTTCATAATCTAGCATAGACTGTGCACAATTATCTTGCAATAACAAAACTTCCCTGGGTTTGACAATTTATATTGAACACCTTGATTGTCTATTTATTTAGACAATTAAAGTGCCCAACATTTTGGCATCGTTGTCGGGGAAGATAATTATAGATTCTAGTAAGCACATTAGTTTTCTTTTATTAGGAATGAATAGTCTGCATGAATCGAGGTACGCAAGGATGTATCCCCCAAAACACTAACCCTACAGGTACCAGGGGAAGTGGTGGAAGGAATCCTACACTGGGAAGGAAAACCTTTGTTGATGAGATTATATCCAGAGCAGATTCTTCTTTAGGATATATCTTTCACACTTCAAATCCTCCAAGAAGACATATTCCTCAGTCATCAGAACTACCCCATCTTGAAACATCGTTTTCATCAAGGGCTGAAGTTGAAGATTTGTCACCAACAAATCAACAAGTAACACTGGAGAATATTGAATATCTGGGAAGTATCTCTCAGAATAGGGAAAATCTAGAAGAAAGGGTTTATCATATCAATGGACAGATAGTCACTAAAGAAGAGTGGGACGCTTTCTGTATTGAGTGGCAAGAAAAAGCACATATGGAGAATCAAAGGGATAATGAAGAAGAGTTCCATCGTGAGGATCCACGAAACAACGAAGATCAGGAAAATAATGAAAATACTATCTCTACCCTGGTCTTTCATATTTTTTATGTCCCTACATGAGGGATGGCTCCTATGAAAAACATACGTCTCTCGGCTATGCTAAATTTTCATGGATTGTCTACTAAGGATCTAGATGAGTTTCTGTTTGAATTTGATATTTTGTGTAGAAGCTATGACTACACTACCACTGCGCAGAAGCTTAAACTGTTTCTAGCTACATTGAAGGGAAATGCGCTAAGATGGTTCATGAGCCTTGGAGGAGAGAATATTTCAACATGGGTACAAATGAGGCAGCTTTTCCTGAACAAGTACCAAGACTATTTACGAACAAGGGAACGAAGAGAGGAACTATTCAAGATGTCTCAGAAGGAGGATGAGACCCTTGAATTTTTGTGGAGCGACTCCAGTATAATCTACAAAGGTATGGACATCCAGATGTGAGTAAGGACATTCTGAAAACTATTTTTCTAAAAGGAGTTAGAGATGAGTGTTTATATATGTTGAATATGCTTGGCAAGGGAGATATATCTAAGGAAACCTATGAAGATATTGTAGATATTTGTAAAATATGTTCTTGAGGATATACAAGGAATAAGTCAGCTACCAAGGACACCACTTTTTCAAGGGTACAGAAATCAACCAATGGAGGAGCAACAAGAGATGAAATAGGTAATCTGTTAGAAAATTTCAAAACAAAGATGATTAAATCTTTTTCTTCACAAATGGACACTCTACAGGTCAAATAGAAACAAGTAGAATCGGAGCAGGCATTGTGCATTTTCTGTCCAAAATGCAGAAAGAAACATCCATCAAGGGAGTGCCCACTGAACAACGTCCATGTATGTCTTATTTTTGAATTAGATCATGCTACTGACCAATGTCCCTCTTTACCAGGTGTAAAAGAATCAA
>JASDQU010206802.1:14837-28514 GCA_032191745.1 Picea mariana
ATTGTTTTAGAATTAGTTAATCGCTCTACTATCAGACCAGAAGGAGTAATCAATGATCTAGTTATTTCAGTTGATTCGTGGGAGTATCATGTTGATTTTGTCGTATTGCAACCTAAAAACCGTCAGGGAGGCTACCCTCTCATTCTAGGAAGACCATGATTAGCTACAGCCGATGCTTTCATTGGTTGTCAATCTGTTTCAATGACCATCTCTGATGGTTATGATACCAAGAAACTTACCCTTTATCCTCATGCTACACCCAGTGTTGAACCTGCAAATTCTTTATGGATGGACATTGGGGATGAAAGAGCTATGCCTGTGTTAACCATAAGAAAATCCCTGAGTTTCAAAGACGAGACAGAGGATGAGTTAATAAATTGATTTATCGGTGACCCCTCTATTGTTACACAGAACACGCACCACCTATTTAGTGGAGTCTTCGAACCTATTTCCGAGGAAGGAACAAGCCCATAAATGTTCTCTGAAACTACAGTAAATCAAGTTAATTCAGTTGAAACAACAAACGCTGAAACAACAAACGTTGAAACAACAATTACTGAAACAACTGAAATATTTCCTAAAGTCATTTCAAAGAGTATCATTGTAGAAATTGAACCTGGAAAATCCTTGAACATCAATCCTGATTTATCTTCTACTGAAACTCGTCGATGGATGAAGCTATTGATTGAATATAAGGAAGCATTTGCCTGGGATTACATGGATATGAAAGGAATTTCCTATGAACTATGCACCCACCATATATACATCAAGGAAGAATGCTGACCGATTTTCCAACCCCAAAGGACGATGAACCCTAATCTTAAAGAAATTGTTAAGGAAGAACTCCAGAAACTTCTCAATGTCGGATTCATCTACCCTATATCAGACAACGAGTGGGTTTCACCGTTGGTTATAGCACCTAAAAAAAATGGTAAATGGAGAGTGTGTGTGGACTATAGAGCCCTGAACAAGGCCATGCAAAAGGATCATTTCCCTCTGCCATTTATTGATCAAGTTCTAGACAACCTAGCTAGGAATTTTTTTTTCTCTTTCCTAGATGGATTTAGTGGCTATAACTAGATAAAAATCGCTCCACAAGACCAAGATAAGACCACCTTTACCAGCTCTTGGGGTACATTTTCCTACAAGGTTCTCCCATTTGGCTTGTGTAATGCACCAACCACTTTCCAGAGAGCTGTAATTGGTATTTTCTATGATATGGTGAATGACTCTATGGAAATATTCATGGATGACTTTACACCTTATGGTACTGATTTCGATGAAGCTTTGTCTAACCTGGAAAAAGTGCTCAAAATATGTATACAATCTCATCTTTATTTAAGTACATAAAAGTGGCATATGATGATGGGCGAAGGCATGGTGCTGAGACACTTCATTTCTTATGCAAGAATTTAGGTAGACCCAGCCAAAATCTAGGTAATTTTGGACATTCCAACTCCATAAACTTAGAAAGAGGTAAGAATATTTCTAGGACATGATGGATATTAGAGGAGATTCATCAAAAAAAATTCCAAAATTGTCTCTCCCTTGTTTTTCCTATTAACAAAATATGTTGACTTTCGTTGGATTGACAATTACGAATTGTATTTCACAAATATGAAACAAAAATTGTCCACAACTCCCATTTTAAGAGGGCCCAATTGGGTCCTGCCTTTTCACATTTCTTCAGATGCCTCAGACACTGCAATTGGTGGAGTACTAGGGAAACAAGAAGACAAAGAGCCCTATGTTATCTACTATATCAGCAAGAACATGGCTACTGCTAAGTTAAATTATATAGTTACTTAAAGACAATTCTTGGAAGTAGTTTATGCAATCAATAAATTTAGGCATTATGTCACCGGTTATCCTACTTTTATTCATATTGATCATACAACAATTAAATACTTGATGAATAAACCTATTACTAATGCCTGAGTAACAATATGGTTTTTACTACTACAAGAATTTGACATCACTATAGTAGATAGACCAGGAAAAGAAAATGTGGCTGCTGATTTTCTCTTAAGATTACATATAAATGATGATAATTCATCTGTAGATGATTCCTTTCCAGATGAACATTTGTTTGCAGTATCTGCTCACTCACCTTGGTATGCAGACATTGCTAATTGATTGGTTGCAGGGAAGGTACCTGCACATCTATCTCCCTGAGAAAGAATGAAGATTATTCAGAAGAGTGCTCGATATAGTTGGATACGGGGATACCTTTTCTACACAGGCCTAGATCAGGAAATCAGGAGATGTGTGAGGGATGATTAAGTTTATGATCTTCTTAAATCTTTCCATGATGGCCCTTGTGGGGGTCATTTTGCTGATAAAAGGACTGGGCATAAAATTTTAAGGATGGGCTATTTTTAGCCCACCATATTTCAAGATGCCAAGAAATATGTTCAAGCTTGTGACAGTTGCCAACGAATGGGTCAGCCAAATCATAGGGATGAGATGCCTCTCCAAACTCAAGTAGTGTTAGAGCCTTTTGAGAGATGGGCCATGGATTTTGTAGGGCCCATTAACCCACCTTCTAATTAAAATGTCTATATATTGGTCTGTACAGATTACATGACCAAGTGGGTAGAGGCAAAAGCACTCATCAGGGCCTCAGAAGAAGCTGTCTTAGCACTCTTGTTTGAAGATATATTTGTTAGGTTTGGAGTTCCCAAAGAATCAGTAATTGATGGAGGACCCCCTTTCACATCACATAAGTTTGAAGCCCTACTTAGTAAATATCATGTTTTGCATAGAACAACTTCTCCATACCATCCACAAGGTAATGACCAGGTGGAAAGTACCAACAAAGTCATAGAAGTTGTTCTTACTAAGACAATGAGGGAACATCATAGGGATTGGTCTGACAGATTGCATGAAGCTCTATGGGATTATCGAACTACTTGGAGGAACACAACTGATTTTTCTCCTTATGAGCTGGTATATGAAAAGAGCCTTGTTTTTTCGATTGAATTCGAAATTAAAACCTTAAGGATTGCAACAAAAGTCAGTCTTGACTTGACTATGATACAGAAGGCTAGACTGCAGTAGCTCAATGAGATAGATGAGAAGTGTTTGGATGCTATTCATCAAACCACAATGATTAAACAACAGAGAACAAAATGGCATGACTGAGTCATCAAGAAGAAATTGTTCAAAAAGGGAGATTGGGCTCTGTTGTATGATTCACGCTTTAAAGAATTTTAGGGTAAGCTACGAACACGATGGTTGGGACCTTACGAGGTAGACACTGTTTTTCTCAATGGGACAGTCAGGCTGATCACTATTGATGGATCCAATACCCAGTTACATGCAAATGGTCATCGCTTGCGTCTGTATCAACGTCCACTTTCCAAGGCAGAATTCAAATCTCAATGTACAGTTGATACAGGTTATCAATTCTTAAAAGTAAAGGAGCTTTCTCCTTCCCCTTATTTTCCTTAGAATTTTTCGCTTTTTCAATAAAACCTTGTATATAAATAAACTTTGCGAAATTGACTTCTTCAACATTTTTATGCTTCGCTAATAAATTTAGCCTAGAAAGGTATCAGGCAGTTACTTGTGTGTAGATAGATTGAAGAACAACAAAGTAGATTACAACAGAAGAATCCAAAGGAGTAGTTTCTAGGAGTTGAAAAACTTCCTAAAAACAAAGTGATTATGTGTTCGGCAAGGTTACATGTTGTTACACCATATGCCGTTACACCATTTTTCCGACAACATGACCGATTTCCATGCTGTTACACCATATGTCATTACACCATTTTTCCAACCACATGACCGATTTCCATGCTATTACACCATATGTCGTTACACCATTTTCCGACCACATGACTGATTTCCTTGTTGTTACACCATATGTCATTACACCATTTTCCCGACTCTTTTGCCTTGCATGTTGTTACACTCTTTTATGACAAATTGGTCGATTTATATACTGCTACACCTAATTCTATCATTTCTGGCCAAAATATCTGTTGATACACCTACTGCTATTTTTCCTTTTGGCTATTTTATACGCTGCTTTACCCACCTTCTTTAGCATTTATGCCATTTCTACATACGACAACATTGTTGTCTTGTCAAAATTTCCGCCATTTTTCAAAATTACTTTATGCTCTCTATGTCTCAACAAGGGCCAATTCATCATTACTTAACTCCACATCCGCAAATTTCCAACTGTTCAACCATAGAAAGGACTCCACTTATGCTCCACTTTTCATGTCATCATTTCTCACGTTCCAGAGCCATCTCTCATTATTACAGTTTTTCCACGCAGGTCAAATGGCGGTTGGACAATGCAGTTACTCCGATGGATAAGTTCGGGCGATAAGTTATGAGGTACACTACTAATATTACATGTCTAAGTGATATAGATATGAAAGAACACTCTGATTCCTACCGACCGGTTGTTCTAAATTCGTTAAACCACGAGCCAATCAGATTAGTTGGGGGGGGAACGAAATATCCACGTCGACCTAACAGAAAAATATTTTCTTTTATATTTCACCTCCACCACCTTTCAACCACGCTTATCTTCGCTGCGAAACTACGCTCTTCATGCAAATGCACGTTTGAACTTGCTCTGTCTCTGGTTTAGGTGCCAGTTTCACCTCCTAATTCACTGTCGAATACAAACACAACGTCATGGGAGGAACACCCATGAGATATCAACCAGAAAATCTGGATGCATTGTTGTTGCACCCGTATGTTTATCAAATATTTCTACGGGCTAGATGAATTTCTTATTTTAAGAAGCTGCAGGGGTTTAATGAAGCCAAAGTCTTGGAGTTTAGTCATAATCTCGCAGATGGCTATTCAATGGTGCATGGAGTGCAGATTCCAGTGACAGAAGAGATAATAGTCGTTGTGACAGGGTTTTCAACCACAGGAGAAAAATGGTTTAACAGGAAATCACATCTTCCCGACGCACAAAAGGGTTTTCTCATGGGAAATGAGTGAGTACAGATGAAAGGCCGAGGTGTAGATGTCAGTTCCTTACCAGAGCCATGGGGGAAGGTATCAAAATTCATAAAAAGGTACATTACATGCGAAGGGAGATATCAAGTTGTTTATTTTTCTGATTTTGTTCTATTGTCACATTTGAGACATCAGAAGTTAATAAACATTCCCTATTACCTTCTCCATTGCTTGCATAATATGGCTAACTTTGTCAAGAAATCCAAGCACCCACTGAATTGTCTATCTAATCACAAACTCATAGGGTTGTTAATTCATACAGGAATGGGAATTCCTAATGCCCCATTACCTGAAGTGCATGTGCCAACTCTTGTGCATGCTGTAATATCCAACCCCAAACAGTCAAACCATGTGCCCTCGACTGCAACAGCAGTTAGTACCCTGACTGTAACTAGTCGTAAGTCAATTCTGAATACCAAACGCAAAATTAGAAGCACCTCTCACACTGCTCAGAAATGCCTCGACAATATTGAACCAAAACAGTTAAACCCTATGCCCTCAGTTGTGGTTGAGCCAGCAGTTGATAACGCAATCCCTGGACCAAGTCATGAGCCTCATTCCTCCGCTGCAACAACAATTGTTCAAGAACTCCCTCTAACCCCTAAAGCTAAGAAAAGAAAATCCCTCCCTTCTGTCTTTACACTACCGAGGGAAAGAACTAGGTCAGAGAGATCCACTATAACACCAATTCCAACATCCACTACAACTGCAAGTACCTTGACTGCTTCTCATGTGGCACCGACAACAACTCAAAGCCCTTTTGTTTCTATAACAACAGTTCCAGCACCTACTGCATCTTCCAGTGAGACAATTCAAAACACAAAATGTTGATCTAAACAAGAATCTCAGAGGCAAATCAACAGAAGCATCCCTCCTAGTGCTACAACAGCAGTTTAGACCTCTACTGTCATTACCATTGAACCGTCTCAGAAAATAAAATGTCAGCCTACAAGGAAATCTAAGAGAGGCATCAACAGGGTTGTACCAGATGCTGCCACAGAGTGTCCTGAGTCTGCTCATACTCAGACCCTACCATAATTTATGGAGGTACGAATTCCAGGTTTCACCTTGTGCAAAGAATTTCAGGCTACCATTTTATCATTACAGGCAGAACGTGAACGAGCTACAGCAGAATCATCGGCTCCGCTTGATGATTTTGTGCATCACTCGATGAGTGATGAAGTAAAAATTATACCAGACCCCAACATTCCTGAATTTCCTCCTTGCATGATTGTTGAAGAATTCCCTCCTTCTCCTTGTAAGATTGTTATGGAACACCCTCCTTCTCCTAATGCAACAAAGAAGAAAGACCCTATTTTCATCTCTACTTTACCTAGGAGGAAAACTAGGTCATCAAGGTCTACTAAAGAAGCAATTGGATGGAAGGATATGGAACAGGCAATACCTATTCTTCATCCATTATCCTCCATTATTAAAGAGACAGTCACACAAGACCCAGTCCCCTCAGATAATATGGTTGTTACACAAGAACCAGCCATCCAGGCAGAGACTATTCCACCAGAACTAGTCAAGTCAGAATCAACTGTTCCTCAAGAGCATGTCATGAGTGTATCTGACACACAAGAACCAGTTACACAAAATACCGAGGATGTGCCACTTGCTCATCTTTTTGCTCATATTGAGAAGAAGATCAAGGATACAAAAAATTCCCGGATTGCTGAACTATTAAAGGAAAATGATAGCCTCAAAGCAAGGTTGGCTTCCTTGAAAGAAGAATTGCAGGTTGCTCATTAGAAGAACCCCGAGGGGATATCCTTGGACATATTATCACTCACAAAAGATGTTATGGACCAACATATAGAGCTCATGTGCTCTGAATGTGGTAATATTTATTTTCAGGCTGGGTATAAAGTAGTGAAAGTTCTAGTCATTGGTCATCCTGAAGAACCAGTAAACCTCTCAGTTAAGACAGAAAATGACCTCACTGATCCACAAGAACCAGTAAGGCAGAGGAGATATTAACGCAATAGAGTAGTTGTTGGTTCACCAACAACTCAAACACAAGAACCTATGTTACACACTTAAAATCATTCTGTCCTAAAAGACAAGGCAAGAAGGGCAATTTTTTTAGATAACAGATGTTGGGGGAACACACAGCTTTCCATACCAATACTTAGCATTTTGTCTTAGCAGTTTGCATGAGAGGAGTCATCTCCCTAACTCAGATTCAGTGTAAGGTTTGAAAGTGCTTTGCATGAGGACATGCAATGTATTCAGTTGGGGGGCATGTTAGGACCTAGAAATGTCCCTTTTTCACTATATCTTTTACCCTCTCAACCTTATCATTTCTATGCTAAGTGCCTACTTTAATGCTACCAAGCCCCTTTTTCCCAAGGTATGAGTCATTAATCTTGCTTTGATATTTTTATTTACTTAACACGTTTGATTAGTAGTATTTCTCATATTTTACCCATAAATGTGCAACTAATGATCAAAATGTGTAGAACAGCCAAACCTGAAGAAATATCGTTGTTGTTACACCAATTGTTACAGCTGTGCACCAGTCTTGCATGTTGTTACATGACTACAACAACTACGCACATTTCCTGGAAACTGTCACACTTGCTGCAACAGATACCCACTGATCTTGGAAATTGTTACACCGACTGCAACACATGCGCAACAATCCTAAAAGTTGTTACACTCGCTACAACAGGTGGCCCCCGATCCTGAAAGCCGAATCCCGAAGAATGATCCTCTGTTGTTACACGTTTTGGCTCACGCTGATTCTTTCTCCAGATTTAGTGAATATGAAAGATCTCTTGTATCTTACGAACAACTTGAGAATCTGGTATTATCAAGGCTGTTCTGAGTCCATTTTGAACTAAATGACTCTGTCTTTAAATAGCAGATCTTTTGTAATCATCCATACCGAATATTAGCTATGGAACAGAGAGTGAAGAAAGAAGCATATTGTATCTGAACCCCTTTTTGTGAATTAATAAAAGTGGATTGAGTTTCCTTAAACTACTGTAGCCTATCTTTGAGTGGATTCAGTGAGAAGGAAAGGGCCCGCCTTCCTCACAAACTCCCCTCTATTTTGTTGTTTTAGATTAACTGCTTTAAGTTGAATGATTTACCGGTTTAACATTTCTAGTATGCATTTGTTGTTACAGTCAGTTCCCTTCTGTTAAATGCACATCAATGTGTCTCATGAGAATTAGAGTAAATTGTTTGATACTATTGGAGAATTACTTTCTTTTTCTGCATTAGATTACATCTCTGTTTACAAGCAAAAGAAAATAAAAGTGTGAATTTCCTTTCTGCAATCAAGTAGGTTTCCTTTCAGCAATTAGCACAGAGTTTCCTTCTGCAAGAGTAAAATAGAAAATTAGAATAGATTAGGTAATCCAAGATTCTTATACACTCATCAATCTAGGTTCCCAATTATGCAAGTGTGATTTCAATTCTGTAAAACTCCATCTGTGTCAACAACTTGTATCATTGTTCAACTTTTCAATTTGGTTTCTTACTGCAATTTGATTAATGTTGCTTTCATAATCTAGCATAGACTATGCACAATTATCTTGCAATAACAAAACTTCCTTGGGTTTGACATCTTATATTGAACACCTTGATTGTCTATTTATTTAGACAATTAAAGTGCCCAACATTGTCGTATATAATTGATGACAGGTCCCTCATTAAATGGGGTCAAAGAAATGTCCATTGTTAGTCTACCATCCAACTTGGTATGTGTAAGGGTGGCTTCATAAATCCACACAACCCTTACTCTTGACGTAAGATAACATTTATCACCCATTAGATTCTGAGTTTGAATAGTAGTTCCAAGTGCTACTCTGTAATGTGTCCATCAATCTAACAATGAAGAGTAATATAAGAACTATTTAATTTCCCTATTGCGTGAATATTTGAAAATGATAAAATCTAATCATATAGGTATAGCATTTAAAATTAATATAAGCAAAATATAATTGTTCAATAAATTAAAGTAAAGTGAAATCAAGATATGAGTATATAGTAAGAAGAAAAGAAATTATGTTAGATATAAACATATTGAAGCCAAGCTTAATCAAAATAAGGACTACAAGATGTTTACATTGTGATATGTATATATTAAGTATAAAATAAATGACATTGAATATAAAATAAATGAAAAAGAATAAAGTTATTAAAAACAATGTAAATTATTAAACAATTTAAATTTAAATATAAATAGAATAAAAATATTAAAAAAAATATATCAATAAGAAATCAAGAAAAATAAAATGAAATTAAAAATATATATATTTATAACAAAGTAACAAATATAAAAAAGCAATATTCATCTTGCAATCTATAACATCATATGTTGGTGACACGATTTCTTTGGTTCATAAAGTGGCATATAATACAACAAAGTTGTCTAAAAGGTAATAACTGGGTTGATTTTCCAATTCTGCTCTTAACTTTGGCCCTATATTTCATCAACAATAAACACAACTGGTGTATATTGCAAAGACTTTTCACACATTTAAAAGTATAAACCCCATTATTAGATATTTTTTTAATATAATAATATTATATATTATTATATACTTTAGAGACTTCTTTAACATTTATTGCAGGGTTCATATATTCATTTATTAGTCCCTGCCAAAGGCTTGAGACTTTAGCAATGAGTTCATCGTTGACTACCTATTAGTTTAGGTTTGACTTTCAAATTTTTTAGAAATTATAATGTTTAGCTTAGGAAACTTGTATTAATGTATTTTAAAAATATATATATATATATATATATATATATATATATATATATATTTGTCACAGTTTTATTGGTTCATAAGTTTAAAGTCTTATTGCTGCCTTCACGTCTTTCTATGCATTAAATAATATTTAAAACAAAGATTTATTCAACTACAGGTAGTTTAAAAATGCAAAAGTTCTAAAATAATTAATTGTTGTAGGCTGACATTAATGCAGAGTATTGGATCGATCTGCTGCATTGATTTTTTGGCATGGTCCCTATATCCGATGCATACAGTGATGCGGGGCTGCATTAATGTTGATGACTCGATCTTTGCAGAAGTGTTGCAGAAGTGCCTCACGGCAGTGTATATAGTAATCGATTCGGTGTTGAATAACAATTACCATAATCGTTGACCAATAATTTGATGGCGGCTTTCTCCACATTGAGGGAGGAAGGTTTTTAAAGCTATATTGCATTTCCTGCATGTCACAGCGTTTGAGGAAGGTTTTTAATGTTTTATTTATTTACATTTCAAATGGAACCTTAAGTTTTTTTGAGTTGGCATTTTTACATTGGCTATCAAAGGAAGATGGACACATAATTCAAATACATAGAAATAACATAGAATTAGAATTAAAATTAAAATTAAGCTAGTCTTCCAAGGTCACGAGTTAATGACTGTTCAGCCCATGACATAGAATTAAAAACATTCAAATCTAATTAATTAAAAATGTATTGACCTATCATTTGGCATCTACCCGGACCCTAACATACAATTAAAATTAAAATCTCCTTTCTTCGTGGTATAGCAGGCTTTATTAAAATTGCCTTTCTCCCAAGCCAAAGCCGAGCAAAGAAATGGTATTTATAATCCTAATATGGCTAAGAAATGGTATTTATAATCTTATTAATTGAAAATAAATGGTATTTAGATTAGTCTAATTATTATTAATAATTTCATTATAGAAATAATAATAAATAATAACATTAGTTAGAAATGCTATTTATAATCTTAATAGTTGAAAATAAATGGTATTTAGTGTAGTCTAATTATTATTAATAGTTTCATTATAGAAATAATAATAAACAATAACATTGATTTAATCTTTATAATCTTTTAATAGTTTCATTATAATCTTTACTTATCGATAGTGGTTTGATCACTTATTACTTTAGGTTGATTTAATGAAATTTTAGTTTTATATAGTAAATTGTTTTTTTCTTAATATTTTTTTATTATTTAAAATCATTTTTCTATATCCGATTGGTTGTTGAAACCAATCTCTTATTGCCTTGGGAAAAGATTTGATCTTTTTCAAAGGTTTCACATTATTAAAAATGTAGTGGATGAAGATTATTAAAATTATTAGTCCCTCCAAAGTAGGACTATAGCAATGAGTTTTCTATTGATTTGACTTTAATTCCATTTCCAAAGTATAACATTGATATATTGATTTTTTTTTTATAAATTAAATCATTTTTTTAAAATTAATTTTGGTGAAGAACTTGAACCCCTAGCTGGTTAGTTGGCATTGAAATAGCTCTGGCATTAGCATATAGAGCACACATTATGTTGCACTTTGCATCTTCTGCTATATCCAATAGATATATGTACTACATGTGTACGGAGACAGAAGATATGGGATCTTACTTGGCAGGGACTACGCTGCCATGCAACTCTTGTTGTAACCTAGATGGATTGATATATCCATGTATTGTAATATCCTTTTATAATAAGACTACTTTAATTCATGTATTAAATGGATATACCTATAGGAGTAAAATCATTTAGGATTCTCATTATTATTATTAGATATTATTTATTATGCCCGCAATATATAAAGGAATACATACCATTAAAATCACCAGGGGAAACAACCGCACGGCCTCCATCCAAAGAAAATCCTGATCCGCCCATGAATTGTAATATCTCTAAAAATGTTTATACCAATATCTCTAAAAATGTTTATACCAATATCTTTAACATATACTTTATTTAAAATTAAGTAGATAAGACTATTTTCGAACCTAGATGGGTCGGTATATCCATTTAACTCTAACCTAGATGGGTCGGTATATCCATTTAACTCTAACCTATTGTAACCTAGTAGGTCCGGGATCGATTGCCAAAGACAACTCCTATAAATTTAGACTATGTACAGACTTTCACACTTTAAATAGCTACCACTTCTAAGTAAATACGAACTCTATAATGGTTCTTCCAAAACGGAACTTCACCATTCAACCTAGTCCAATAAGCTAAAGATATATTTACTAAGCTCATCTGAGTTATATTTCAGGCTAACTATAGGTGACAAGACTTTTATAAATTTTAACTAAGATATAAAATTAGCACAGTGGTTAACTCGCTGTTGAGAATGTTGAAAGGTATCGGTTGAGAACGTTGAAAGATATCCACCCTTGAAAATGAAACGCTCCAGATTTATACAATAGGTGGGTCGACCAACCTCAACATCTTCAATTGTTAACCATCAAATTAGAATTTTAAATTAAATATCATTAATCATATCCATTACCAATAGAGATATACCCATACACCTTTATGCGTAAAGAGCCTCTCGTTATTATTATCAAATTATTTATTAATGTGGATTCCAGCATAACCATAGGTGACAAGACCTTTCTAAACATTAACTAAGATATAAAACGAGGCTCTCGTTATTATTATCAAATTATTTATTAATGTGGAGATAATTTGTATTTAGAACAGAGAAGAGCAAAGTAGGTGAGATGTGTAAGATCTCTGACAGTCTTGGTGATCCATCTCCATCATATACGATTGCGATGCTCGTCTTTACAGTGCCAAGCACGGTAATATATATATTATACACTCATAAGTTAGTGTGAGGGAGGGAGCGCAATATGCGGAGTCTGTAAGGTAATAACTGAACCTAAATGAGAATTTTATTGAATGAACATTTTATTTAAATCACTTTCAGATGTGTTCGGAGACTTTTTTACATGATATGACGTGCTAAATTTTGATCAGTCACAATGACGTGTGAACTTTGAATTTGACCTTTTGCGCTCGTACAAAGATTTCGCAAGAACTCAAATGGAGAGAACTTCTCAGAAATTGTACGTCTAAATTCTTCAGCACACGAAATAAATACGTGCAGATTGTCCAGGCAACTTTCTGAAAAACTCCGAAATCGGACGGCGTACACCTAAAAACTAACCTCTGTATACTCAAATTTGCAAAGGCTAAATCAGTGAAATTTGGATCTTTTCAAACAAGAAAAACTAGAGGACCGCCATTTTCAATACCGAGGATTCAGAATTAGTGCTTCAAATCGGCCATTTCCGCCGTATCGAGGGATCTTTAATGACTTTAATGTGTTGAATCTTCGTTTTTTTAATGTGTTGTGAATCTTGAAGACAAATAATGAAATCGAAATTAAATTATTCCACGTCTCCCCAAAATGACGACTCACCTACGTCTTTTCCTTCATTGGTGTTTGAATCTTTAATGGCAACCCCAACAACGCAAAGAGAGACGTTTATGATTTTAAATGCTACATGCAGAGCCTCGACGAAAACAACCATCCATACATTTCAATCAAGGCAACTAATAGATAGAATGAATACAATTACACCAATAGATGTGATGAAGTATAATCCATGAAATTGCGAAGTTTGAGATAACTGCATTTAAGGAAAAAAACGTCGGAGTGGCATTTTTGTCCATATAGACAAACCCTTCATACAATTCTTTTAGGAAAAAGGATGAGATTAAAGAATGTAGCTATTTCCGAGCTACGATAAATTAATGGAAAATTTGAATATACCATAGGTGAATAGTAATAAGAAATAAGTTAACTTCTAGCTCCAAATTTATGCAGCTCCTAATGGTGACAAAGGAGCAAAATATAAAAGTATGAATACTAATAGACATTGCAACTTTTGTGATAAAGATGGTCATGATGAGTCCAAATGTTTCAAGAAGATGGCAGCTT
>JASDQU010206803.1:28680-40127 GCA_032191745.1 Picea mariana
TGTATTAGAATTTTGGAGCATTTTAATACAAGAGGACAAGCCCATTTTGGGAGGCTTGGTCCAGCAGATGTAGCCTGAAGTGGGTGAACTGCTTTATCATTTTGGGTGTTATGATTTGCTGTGTTATTTGCTGCTGTTACATGGCTGTGTATTGATTTATATCACATATTCAAGCATGTATAAGAACCTTTATTCACACATATACATTGCAAAGAAGAACCAATAAACTCAACACATAAACCCTCTTGCACCTTTAAACACATGAAGCAAGTTCCTGTTAAGGTTTAATTTAATGAGGAAAATGGATACCTTGCACCCTTAAACAAGTACATTCCATTTTCAGATCAGTTTCATAAGATACATGGGTGTTATGATTAAAACTTTTATATATATCTTTGTAATTTGATGCCTATGTTTATGTTTTCATAACTATTGATGTTTTGATTCTATGAAAACCCATTGTACATTGGTTAAACTATGAATATGAGCTATGACAATACATTGGCGCATGGTCAACATTTCATATTGGTTTCAAATTAAGCGTTGATGGTTTAAAACTATGGTGTGACGTTGATTATATGGAATAACACTTGTCATTTGTTTCATAGGTTAGCCAAGCAACATGATTTTCAAACCATGCTCATATTGATTGCACAACTTGATTCTATTGATTTTGTAAGTTATTGAGCATTTGGGTTTAAACTTTTTATGAGTTGCCTCATCTTTTATTATACATGGGGGTTATGAGTTATTTGGTTTATATATATATAATATAATCCTTATGTTAAATCTTTTTTATAACTTTGGCTTGTGAACTAATTATGAATTCGGTTGGCACTTTGATTAAAACGTTTGAATTAATATATTGGCGCATGTTTTGATCTATACGTCGAATGTTTTGAACATTAAGGCATAGTGCTGACGCGTGTTGGCATGCACATTGCATTTATTGGTTGTACACATGGCTTAATGGTTGGATTATTATAATGGAGTGAATAGCTATGTAAACTATCAATTGTACAACTGATATGATAGTTAGGCATGGATTTACGGCCTTCTACCACCCTCACACACTTTGCATTGATGCTTGCCTCCTTACCAGGGTTACCTCTGTTGATTTTTGGGAAAATATCTGAGCCTAATCTATTCAAACCCTTGTCCCTTAGCCTGGATCACTGTTTGTTATCTCCTGGCTCCTGAAGGGTGAATTAAACCCCCAAGGTGTTCAGAGTTGGTGTTGGTTTCATTTTTCCAGAGAAGACTGCCCCATAATTACCCCCAAAGTCACGTTTTTGCGTGAGCGATTCTAGGCAAACGAATTTGAATTAGCTCAAACCGTTGAAAAACCAGAATTGTTTTTAGCCCCTTTACCCTCATTATGGGCGGTTTCCTCAGAAATTGAGTGTCTACAGAGATCTAGCTCTCATTTTCCAGGTCAATTTTTCAGTGGCGGGAACATGCATTCTGAGTCTGTATGCATTTCCTCAGATCTGTTCTTCAGAACTCCCTCTCACCTGTCAAGTTATCTCATCGTCACACAGGTAAGTGTAATATCAATCAATTTTTCTAAATAATATAGCTTTATATAATGAATTCGAATTCGGTTTTGAATACTTCTGTTTACAGCGTGGATTGCTTTTGACACATAAGCATGCATTGTTGTATATAATTTCGTTTTGATAAATTGAATTTCGTTATCATTTTAGTTTTGATTGGATTTGATGTTGATCCTATTAATAATAATGTGGATTTGATTGTTTTAAATTGGTGCAATTGAATGTTCTGTTGCATCTATTATAGAAACAAGCTATTTTGCATTTTAAATTTTGAAACATGATCTATGTTTTGATCCGAATTGGTTATGATGCACATGATGGATAAACAATGGTTATCTATTACAATTTTATTTACATATGACTTCGACCAGCTCGGATACAATTTGGATTATGTTTAAAAAAGGTTTTGTTTTATATTTACCCAAATCGTGAATTGATACAAATCGTAACAGTCATGCAAGTCCCAGCCAATCAATTCGTTGTGGTCCATCGACCCTGTTCTCTTTTGAATTGGAATGACAATGGATATTCAGTTAAGAATGGATTTGTAAAATGGAAATGATCATGCCCAGGATAATGAGTTGTTCTATATTTGACTCGAACCCGGTTTTATTTGATTGCTGCCCAGCTTATGGTTATCACTGTTGTTGTTTGATATTGACTATGTAATACACAGCAATCGAAATCTATGGCGATTTTTGGTCGATGTTGTTACACATGTTTCGTTTTGACTATATCGTAACGGCCTTCCCATATTGGTATTTGATTACAATAGAATGAATCTTATGCATAATCTCTACAACCTGCCTATCTTTACTGTTGATTGAAATGACATGAACTTTATGTGTATTGTTACAGTTGTAACAAATATATTTTGTGTTCAATGGTATCGATTATAATTATGTTGTGGCATATCATATCTTATATGATTATGATTCTGTTGGATTATGGTTGTATTGATTACATCGTATCTCATATGACTTGATTCACTGCTTAATTTCGTTTGATACGAAACATGCCTGTCAAAGTTTGACCATGTTTTATGGTAACTGAAAACAGAGCATTCTTTACTCTGTTTTAATTGCATTCATTTTGATATTGTTTAATTTGAATGATAATTTCAATTGAATCATTAGTAATTTGTTTTTTGATGATTATTAAAATATGATTGGATTTGATTTTATTTGATTGATATCTGGTCCTGTTTGCTATTCTTGACTAGCTACAGAATCAGAAGATTCTGTAGCTAAGTCTGTGGAATCAATTTTTTTATTGTTTTCTTAATGAAATATCTTTCTAATTGGATATTTGTGTTCTATTGCAGGTAAATTCGAATTGGCAATAGATATGATGAGCAGTTAGGGGATGTTTTACAGATTTCACTTGCATTTTATTTTCTTAGTTTAGTTGATTTTGGGATTTTTCCCAGATTATGTAAAACTATTTGATATTATCCACAAGGAAGTTTTACCTTGTGAGGAGACCTATATATACTTATGATTTTTGTAATAATTTTCATCCTCAGTTGTGGGAGAACAAGGATATGGAGTTATAATATAGACTGAAGCAGAATTTGGTATTTTGTCATAGCTTTAGCTTCTCAATATATCAATATTTTGTTTTATGTTGTGTATATCATTTTGTTTATGGTTTATGACTACTTTAGCTATCTAAATCATGTGAAAATGATATAATTTTGATAACTTTTATCCATATCTTGTCTCTTTCAAATAAATAAAAGACATAACAATTGTTAATTCAGTTTTTGAATGACAGGTTTATCTTCTTCATAAGTTGGATTATAATATCTAAGTTTTTGCATAACAGGTTTCCCTTATTGCAGGAATTTATAATCATAAGATTGTTATGATTTTCTTTTATGTCTTGTTTGTCCTGTAAAACACCTCAAGGAGCAGCATAGCCAATCATTTACGAGAAGCATATGGACTAACCGGTGTGAATTTCCCTCCTCTGACCAGCATAGAAGTTATCATACACAGGGCAGACTTGGAGCGCTTCCAGGTCAATTAGTCTTTTATTTAGTGTTTTTATTAAGTAGTTTAATATAGATATAAGTTTAACTAGATTTATATTAGATTGTTTAATTTCAGTAAATATATTAGATCGTTTAATTTCAGTAGTTTTTATTTCTTTTTCATAAACTATAAAAATCAAAAAAGAGATTCTTGGTTGTCTTAAGGCAGCGAACACATGAGTTTTGCAGGTTTCAATTAAATCTGTAGGCTATTTATAGTGTACATTTGTGAATAAGGAATATTGCAGCTGCTAATTAGATAGTTGATTTGAGTTATTATAATAATAGATTGTACATAATAGTTAGAATAGTTAGATTTAGTTTTAGTTTATTTAGTAGTTTGTTTTAATTAGATTAGTGTATTAGTTAGTTTTTAGTTAATTTGTCTTATTAATTATAGTTAGTTTAGTTTCTTTTATTTAGTTTTAGTTAGTTTTATTTTGTTTTAGTTAGTTTTAGTTAGTTTTATTTTTTTTAGTTAGATTAGTTTAGATTAGTTTTCTCTTTGGTTTTTATTAGGAGACCTTAGAGCAACCAACGGAGTCATTAAACCCATCAGGGTGGTTCATTCCAAACGGCTTGGGTTATTTAGACAACCCCGGACCGGTTCCACTCTCTCAATTGACGAACGGACAGTTTCGGCCGTCAACGACTTTCTAATCTGCACAGATCTATAGGAGGCACCAACAGGTTTGAATGTTGTTTGAATGTTGTTGTTGATTTCTTTTGTTTCTGGTATATTTTTTCAAGTGTGCATTTAGGGGTTGCAACGGTGGCCAAGTTTTTTCTCCAAGAGAATAACATGTTGGAGGGAGCTTCCAACTTGGTAAAGTGGAAATGCACAGTGTAGAGTCTAATTCCCTTGTATTGTTGTAACAGAGTGTCAATCTGTCTAATGCGCTTGTAATGTTGTAATGCAGTATCAATCTATCTAATGCCCTTGTAATGTTGTAATAGAGTGTCAATCTATCTTGTAAAATTATTCTCAAGAACAAACTCACCATTGCTCGCATGAGAAAGACTGATATTGTACTATGCTATCTAATGAAGATCACAAAGTTGAGAGATCAACTCATTATCATTGGAGAATATTTTGATGAGAGTGAGCTAGTTCACTTTGTAAGAATGTTATCTAAAGTTGGTGCACCTATGGTATTTTCTCTTTATTATTTTTGGTTCTCTTATCTCAACACCAACATAAAACACTCATCTATCGCAAGGATTTGGGTCTTCTAAAGGTCTCCCTCCCAACCCAAAAACCCTCTTTCTCATTTCTAGTTTTATGAAGGTTTCCCTCCCACCTAGATCTTCTTTGGTGCATTCCGTAGGGAATATTTTTATTCATTCTTTTACTCTTGCCAACATCTTATTTCGATTGTACCTTATCTCTCTAAAAAATGCATGCATGCAAAGACTCTTCTTGAAATGATGCAAATTCCCCTCTAACTAAACTTTTGCAAGTACTATCTAGTGTCATCACTGATGCAATATGTAACCAACCCAAGACTTCAATTTTTCATCTCGATACATGCATATCATTACCTAAATATCATGGAAAATGAATTATGCATTGTTATATTCATGGATACATAGTCTCAGTGAATACTTTAAGACTTGTTTGACATGAAACAAGCTCAGTGCTTACTCTTCACTAGTAATCATCTAGAAATTTTGGCTCAAGCTTAGAGGAAGTTCCAATTTTCCTCTAAAAATATACATCAAGACAAATGAAGTGACTTCTACTATTTATACTACAAAGTGAATTACTACTTGGTATGCCTTCTATTACACCCTTAGATAACATTTTTATGTTGGTTCTCCAATGTTGACCCATATGTGTGCAAAAAGAATTTTGTTATGTCTTTTGCAAAATCAATTTTCTTGCAAGGTGCAAGTACTACCATCTTCGAGAACCTATTAATGACAATAGACATTGCATCATGGTTTTTGCATGTTGTTGGTAGGCCTATTATAAAATTCACAAATATAGACTCTTGTGGCTTCCTAGGATTGAATAGAGATGTGTTCTAGGGTCCTATAAGCTATAGCAAGTCTAACTACGTATTTTCCTATTGGCTTTCTTGTTTTCCTCAGAGTTAATAAGGTCATAGACAAAATTTTCAAACAAATTTCCAAATACAATTTGGTCATTGTTTAGCATGTTTAATTCATTGCTAATCCCTCCACATGATCATGGTCATCATCATCTAGGTCATGGCATAGAGTTCATTTTTTGAATATATCACATTATAAGGTCAGTCATAAAAAATTAAGGTTAGTCATATTCATCACTTGGGTCACTACCATGGGAATTAACACCTTAAGGAAAGGTTGAGATAAAGGTAAGGTGATGTTTCGCATAAGAAAATCATGATGCAGTCACATCACATAATATCACTCTATTACTCAAAGGAAAATCGACTTTTCAAAGATATTAAAAAGCCATCCTAGTATATGCAATCCTCATTTCAGTGTTCTTAAACTCCTCTTCACTATAAAGGTCCACATCAACCATTAGAACATCGAAATTCTCCATTAAAAGACTTATTCGCAGACCACACTGCATTTCTGGCAGCCCTTGCTGCACATCTAGCAAAAGTGTTGCATTTTTGAAAGGGAAGAAAAGTAATTTGTTGCAAAGTTTTTATTCACCAGGTCATAGGTCCAACTTATCACTAACAAGTAAGTGGTTCACATTCATGCCACCTTTACCCTTCTTTTCTTCATACAACTCAGTAAAAAAATGTCTCCTAGGGTTTTGTTGTGTCTTAATATTTCAGTCATATTTTTCCATTTTCTATTGTACAAAACCACATCCTGTGCTAAAACTCCCTCGCCTACACTCCCTAACACAAATCTCTACTCTAAACAATTTCCCAAATATTTTATATAGCATTTAACCACTACTTGCCCTCCATCTACCAGACTGTCCCTTATCCCTTGTTTCCATAAATTATACCTTACCCCTTCCCTTTCCCACTGAAAATTAGGATTTTCACATCATGGAAATTGGAAGAAGTGATACTCAAAAAAGGAGGTACAATAAGGGTGGGCAAGTGTCCAGGTATGAGTGAACACAGATCAGAGAAATCATGGCCTCACCTTTCATTAAGAAATTATTTGAAGATGTTGGTTGCCTAGTGTTTTGTGAAAGAATTCAAGAGGTGGGTTGCCATGCAAATTGACTAGCCTCTTTGCCACCAATTTCAAGAAGTATAAGGCCAAAATTGTAGGGGTAGAATTCACTATTTCCACAGATTTCATTTCCATAGCTACAACTATTCCCAATCATGAAGAAATCTGGTTTAAAGGAATGGATTTGGACATTGAAAATTACAAGGTTTTCCTGAAACCACACTATAAAGATACTCCAACTCATATTTTTCCTTTCAGGCAGTTGCTAGATAGATATGCCCCATTGATGAAGATGATCATGATATACTTTACATGTGAAGGGAGATATTCAAGACTATACTAGTATCACATAAGGTTGTCGATGCATTTCACTACCATTAGGCCACTTAACTTGCCTCATTACTTATTCAGAAGCCTGGTCAAAATGATAGAAAAGGTACAAAGAAAAGGGAAAGATCAAAAAACAAATTTTTTTCATCATTGTTTGGTAAAGGTCATGGTCATCCAAAAAAAATTTTGAAATAAGCATGCCTTGGGAGGATTTCATCCGGTCAGTTTCTCTTTTGCCTGCTACTAGTCAGCCCAACAATCAAAACACCTCATTAGCACCATCAAGGCCACAAGGGGTTGGATCATCCAATAGGTTGTCAACTAGAAAGTTGTATGTGGCAGAGATTACACAGACTTACCAGAAAGGGAAAAAAATGGTTTTTTCCCCAAAGAGCACCAAGAAGATGTCTACACCCAAAATGTTGACTAGGGCATAAACTAGGCAAATGCCCGAGGACAATACACTAGAACAAGTTCAACGAGAATTGGAGCAGTCACCTAGGCATGCAAATAAATCCCCATTGAAACATTTTGAGGAGGAGATGCCTTATGAGAAAGAGATGTTTGACCATGTAGACAAATCAAATGAATAAATTATCAAAGAGAAACAAGAACAAATACAAGAGCTAAAGGATGATCTTGCAAAGGAAAATCGCATGGTGGCATTACTAAAACAAGAGAAAAGAATTTTGAAGATAAATTTAATGCATCAAAATGTCTCACCACGTCATCCATCATCCAACAAGGCAAAAGACAAAGGTAAAACATTGATGAGTCTAGAAGAGCAGGTGGAAGGCAAGGAGCCAATAAAGAAAAACCTTGTTCACTCTATAGGTGTTGAGTTTGAGAATAAAAATGAGTATTTTCTTGGGAGAGTAAACCAATACTTTGAAAATCTATTTAAGAGGGCCAAAAAAGACACCAAGATGTAGAGAAACATGGCAAGCCACTATTTCACCAGGAACCTGATTTGGAAAATCAGGCTCAAAAACATGAAAAAGAGGCTAAGGAAAGCCCGAAAGAAGCCAAAGAGGAGAGATAGAAATTATCTCTTGGATGATGCATCATTGATTATGTAAACCCATCATACAAGGAGTCCCAGAAACAAATTGTAAGAAATTTTGACAATTTTGGCAAATTTTTGAAATTTTTGGTATTTTGACAGTTTTGATGTATAGAAGCGTAGCATGGCCATGCTGCGCTTTCCCTCAAAGGATATAAATGATGACAAATTTACATGCTTGGATAGGTATTGAGTTGTAATTTACATATATATACTTTGTTCTTAAGTTGGATGCACAGATAGAGAATGAGTTTATTGAAAGTACCATATGATACCATAATTTCTCTAGAACTTGAATTTTGTTGATCCATGTATTAAGAGAGAATCTCTATAAAGGCATTGGAACTTGATGCTAAATAATAGATTGATATTGCCTTGCAGTGTGGGTATTTTTCCCAAAAGGGTTTTCCCCAAAACATCATTGTGTAATTTTTGGATATTAATGTGTTATTTGTTCTCTATGATTGTTTGTTTAGATTTTCTATACATTATTCTCTTGTGAATTATATTAGGAAGCATATTGTATACTTTTTCTTCCTTTTGTTTCGTAGCATAACCTTATCTACTTAGATCCTAGTTTTTAGGGACAATGTTTTTTTTATCTAACCTTGCACAAAATGAAATCATGTTGCAAGAAAATAGTGAGCACATTAAGGCTATAAATGGAAAAGTTTAATGGCATTACCTTTTAGTTGTGGAATATCATGATGAATATCTGTTCATATATTGACATCAATGGGTTGTAGTATTTGGAACAAAAAACTATGTTATGAAAGAAAAGATTGCGTAGTTTTGGAGAGAAAGGTGAGAAGCCTTATTAGGCTTTGTTTGATTGATTATATGTATGAGTGGAGGACCCTCTTGGGAAATGTTTTTTTCTGGGTCATCTTAAATTTGTAGATACACCCTGTGGAAGATAGGGTATTTGACTAGTCCTATTGACTAGTCTCAAGAAGGTGTTCCAAGTAAAACAATCATAATTTCTTCCTAGAGTATCCAAATTGAGTAAGACTAGTTGCATTGGATAGAAGATAGCCAATAGTAGTTCTAGTACGAGTTTCAGATTTTTATATCAATTATTTTGTGTGGGGAATGCTATAGAAGTGAGATCTCTTGGAAAGGCCAAAAATCAACAAGTTGTGGGGAAGTTACTATAAATTCCACTTGGCACATCAAACTTTGATTAGACCTATGGGATTGTAGAGAAAAAATATCAGAGACCTACAAAAATTAAAATTTCATACTCAGAAGGGTGGAAATTGTGGAGATACAATAAAAGGAATATTGTCTAGAAGAACCACCTCAAAATCAAGGTTTAAAGTGATACTTGGCCAACATGCCAGCAAAAAAGGGAACTTCTACACCAAATAAGCCTCCAGACAATCCTACTTGGACTCTTGATGAAGGTGAAGAAATGCGTAGGGACATAAATGATTTACAAAAGAAGACATTAACAAAATATGAACTACAAGAGATGATGGATTCAACAGAAGCTAATTTGGAGGCAATAAATACTAAGATGGATGGTTTAAAAGGGGAGATCATGGAAGGATTGGAAAATATCTAATAGAGAGGACACCTAAAAGTGAAAATGTATTCCATGAAATTCATGATGAGGACACAAGGAAGGTGAATCAATAATGGAGAAACTCTAAATTTGGGTTGAAGACGAACCACGTTCCTAAGATCGATATGAGGAAGTTTGATGGAAAGGACCCAATCACATGGATACTTCAGATGGAACAATTCCTTGATCTACATAATGTGCCACATACACAAAAGGTACGAATTGCTTCTTTATATGTAGAACCCAATCAATTTGTATGGTATAGATGGCTTTGTTATCACAAATTTCTCGTCACTTGGAAAATTTTCACGGAAGAAATTATAGAACACTATGAGGATACAAGGAGAAATACCTTCTTTAGCCAATTGATAAATCTCAAGAAAAAGGGTTCAGTTACAGAGCACATTGAGAACTTCCAAAGATTGAATATAAAGGTAATATATATTCTAGATGAGCACTTGATTGATGTATTCATAGGAACTTGAAAGGATAACATTCAACATGAGGTCCGCCTTTGGGAACCCAAATAATTGGAGAATGCATTTAGGGTGGCAAGAATGTTGAAAGTAAAAATATGGCTATGGCTACTGGAAGGACCAATCCTAAAATCTATAGAGAGAATAATGCTCCTTCTTCTAAAACACCTCAACGTACAAGGTTGACACCTCAACAATTGGAGGAAAGAAAAGAAAAAGTTTTATGCTTTAATTGTGACAGGAAGTATAGTAAGGGACATAAGTGTGGTGAGAAGAAATTATTATACATAGATTGTGAAGAGGAAGAAGAACAAGAAAAAGAATAAGAACCATCTCAAGATGAAAAAGTAGAAGCAATTTTGGCTGAAGAGTTGACTCCCACGATATCATGTAATACATTGGCTGCAATTAGCATTCCTCAAACTCTCAAGATCGAAGGATATATGAAAAAGAAAAAGGTAATCGTCCTAATTTATTCTAGTAGTACTCATAATTTCATTCACTATAAATTAGCCAAATCTCTCAATTTCTTTGTATATATCTAGAGCCAAAGTTTCAAGGAATGATTGCAGATGGAGGAACTATCAATTACTCAGGAAAATGAAATAAGATCAATATTACTATGGGGGAATATCTAATGAATAGTNAATCCAATGGTTACAATCATTAGGAACAATGGATTTTAATTTTCAAGAACTTTTCATGAAATTTTCATTGGAAGGAAAAGAAATTGAGTTAAGAGGTATCACAGGGAAACCCGGTAAGGTGATAAGCTCTAATGGGATGACAAAATTATTTAAAAAGGGGCATCAAGGTGTTATTTCACAACTATGCTCACTAGATGTTCAAACATCCAAGCCATCTATTCCTCTAGATATCCAAGGGGTCATTGATAAGAATTCCAAAGTATTTGAAGATATTCCCAAGGTTCTTCCACCCACTTGAAATCATGATCATGATATTCACCGAATTCCTGGGATTGTTCCTCCTAACATCAAGCCATACATATACCCTTTTCCCTAGAAGAGTGAAATTGAGCACATGGTTGAAGAAATGTTAGAGGCTGGCATTATTAGATCTAGCCAAAGTTCTTACTCTACACTGGTGGTAATGGTATTCCAGAAAGATGGCTCATGGTGTATGTGTCCAGATTATAGAGAGATCAACAAGATCACTATTAAAGATAAGTTTCCCATTCACATCATTGATGAATTGTTAGATGAACTACATGGAGCAATCTATTTCACAAAGTTGGATCTTCGTTCAGGGTATCATCATATTAGAA
>JASDQU010206804.1:0-12453 GCA_032191745.1 Picea mariana
CCACATGGCTTCGAATTTCCCAGCTCCTAACATATCTCGATCTTGTTCATAGAGGAGAACAAGATCTCCTTCAGAGAAAACGCGAGGCTTGACATGTTTGTCGTATTTGGCCTTGACACGCTTTTTCTGAGCTTCTATGACTAGGGTGGAATCGCGTCGAGTTTCGTCTAATCGCATAAGATACAATAGATGTTCTTCCTCAGCAGAAGTGTTGGGTAGGAGTTCAACAACTAGTTTTAAAGAGGGTATCTCGCATTCAATCGGGAGAATGGCTTCCACACCATAGACTAACTAGAAAGGTGTAAACCCAGTAGCAGACTTGACGGATTTCTGGTACGCCCACAATGCCAAAAACAACATTGTGTGCCAACTTGTTTTATGAATCCCTATCATTCATCGGAGCATAGTTATGAGAACTTTGTTAATCGCTTCGACTTGGCCGTTGGCTTGTGGGTAATAGGGCGTTGAGTTATCATGGCGAAGACCCAACTTTTCAGTAAGTTCAGACATCATGAAGTTCCTAAAGTGGCTATCGTTATCAGTGACGATAGCCTGGGGAACACCAAAACGAGCTATGACATGATTAAAAATGAATAATGCTACGGTCTTTCCAGTGTTGTCAAATGTCAGCATCGCCTCGACCCATTTTGTAAAGTAATCAACGGCTACAATGATGTAACCATGCCCCCTGGCCGAGTGAGGGTGACATGTCATGAAATCGATGCCCCATTTCGCAAAGGGACCAACTGAGACCACAGGGTGAAGAGGAGCAAGATGTGACCTTATCTTGTTATTATAGGTCTGGCAAGCATGACATTTTTGAACGGTGATTATGCAGTCGTTAAATAATGAAGGCCAAAAATACCCTGCTCATAAGATCTTCTAGGCAGTAGCATACCCAGACATATGACCACCACAGGCTCCAGAATGACAGTCATTCAGAGCTCTCTCGGCTTCTTCGAACATTAGACAATGTCAAAAAACAGATTCAATCCCCTGACGATAAACAGTATCCCCAAGGATAATGTATTGACGAGCTTGGTATCATATTTGACGTCGTTTAGTACTGGACAAAGTAGGCTGGAAAGTCTAGGTTTGGAGATATATAATGATATCACCATACCAAAGATCATCAGTGCTAATAAGGAAAAGAGATTCATCGAGTAATGAATCAGCTGCTACATTTTCTGTTGCAGAATGGGGAAAGTTGCATATCAACTCAACAAAGACTAAGGACTTCTTAGACTTGGCGCGTTCGAATTCCAAGTCAAACTCCTGGAGTATCACAATCCATTTGGAGTATTTTCCCCCTAGCAATTGACGGGTGAGAATGTGTTGCATAGGGTTGCAATGATAAATCACTGTAGTCTTGCGTGAGAGGATATAGTGCCGGAAGCATTGGACGGCTTGGACGGCAGCCAAGGCCAGTTTTTTGACATGTAAATACTTGATTTCAGTAGGTGTTAAACTTCGACTCAAGTAGTAGATAACATGTTCGTCCGTAGCATCATCTTCGAGAACCATACCAATGGTATAATCCGAGGCAGCAAGGTAAAGGAAATAATCGCGACTGTAATCGGGGGGAAAGAGAAGCAGAGCTCGCGTTAGGGACAATTTCAAAGCTTCAAAAGCATTGTTGGTGATGGTATCCCAGACGAACTCTGAATCCTTTTTGAGGAGTCGCGTAAATCCACGAGTTATCTCGGCATAATTTGGGATAAAAGGACGAAGAAAGTTTGCTTTCCCCTGCAAACTTTGTAACTGGCGAAGAGTAGAAGGAGGAGGGATATTAAGGATTGTCTCAACCTTTAAAGGATCCACCCAAATCCCTTGACGCAAAACGATAAAACCTAGAAGGCAGTCAGATTCCATGTAGAAAACGCACTTATGAGGATTCAAACATATATGATAGAACCGACAATGAATGAAAATGGCTCAGAGGTGGGTTGGGTGATCGACTCGACGCATTGAATGAGCAGGTAAATCGTCCAAATATGGTTGAACGATGTGATTGATATCATGGAAAGCATAAGACATAGCGCGTTGAAAAGTTGCGCCAGCGTTCTTGAGACCGAAAGGAAGTTTCCGATAGGCAAAATTACCCCAAGGACAAATAAAAGCAGTCTTACGTTGATCCTCAGGAACAATTTTGATTTGATTATACCCAGAGAAACCATCCATGAGAGAGAATATTTCACTTCTGGCGCAATCATTGACTATCTGATCGACGAAAGGGGTAGGAAAGTTGTCTTTGGGCAAGCTTTGTTGATATCCTATAATCAACGCATACACGAATGGTGCCTTGTTTCTTGTCAATCGAGACAAGATTGGAAACCCAGTCTGTGAGAGCCACTGGATAAATAAAGCTGGCTTTAAGAAGTTTCTCGACTTTGAGCTTGATAGCAGCCGCTTTACATGGGTGAACTGAACGAAGGCATTGCTGGACGGGTTTAGCGTCGGGGTATGTCTTTATCTCATGTATCATAATCTCAGGGTCGATCCCCGGCATTTCTTCGTAGCTCCAGGCGAAGATGTCACAAAACTCTTTGAATAGGGATGTGTAGGTGACGATTTCATCAGAAGAACATGAAGCTCCAATATGGACATTTTCGACAATCCCAAGTTTGATGGATATGTCAAGGGGAATAGTGGGTGAGATATTGCTTAAGTTCCCTTCGGAAAACACATCATTTGTAGACTCGGAAACGGTGGAGATGACGACAACGGTCGATGAGGTCGAAATCCGTTGATAGTTCTCAATGGTATGTTGCTCCAGAAAGAGGGTGGAACGATGATGTCCATCGTCCCAAGGGGTGTCTTCCATGACAGACATGATCATCTCGTTAGTGGGAAAAATGACATGAAAAGGATCGGGAGACAACTCACCAAGAGAGGGGTTAGAAGGTGTTGCCGATTGAATGGCCTGATAGGCAGATTCAACCAGACTTAACGACATTGCGTCGTCGAAACGAAGATGATCTCCAGGGTCAAGTACTATCCAGGGGTCGTGAGACATAGGGAGTTCATGAGGTGAAGTGGAGATCATGTTGATAGAAGCAACAGACGAGCATGGAACATCGAGCGGTGGGATGGGGAAAGTACCCATCAACGAAGAGTCTTTTAGAAGGCCTACACCAACGTTCTCATAACCCGGTGGGGTTTTAGCAATAAACGGGACGTTGCCAGTACGGGTATCGAAATTAAAGAAGGCTAGTTGGTCGATGGTAACAACCTTTCCTTGATGAGGGAAACGTACTACATGAAAAAGGGTCGACACAACTGCGCACATGGAATCGATCCAGCTGCAGCCAAGCAGAAGATTATAATCAAGGGGAGCGTCAAAGACTTCCACTTCAACTTGGACCATTTTGACTTCTAATGTGATGGGCAACGAAGGAAGGAAACTATAGGGCTTAAAACCAGAGCCATTGAAGGCTTTAAGAGTGTTCTAGGATTCATTCAAAGAAGGAGAACCAATGGCTTTCCAGCAAGCAAGAGACATAACACATGTCGAGGCACCCTCATCGATAACGCTTCGGCAATGTTTTTGTTAGAGACAATCACTTGGATCTGGAATGCGAGTTGAGGGGGTAACCTTGGAATGTGATCTTCCAAGTCAAATATTATTAAATCCATGTCCGTCGGATTGATTCCACCGATAGCTTTCAACAGTGCCTTTCGTTGTGCGGGACAAGTCTGAAGGACTTCGAGGGCTGACATCGCAGAAGGTGCTTGAGCTAGATCTTCAACAATGTTGTAGTTCTGGGTAGCACGAGCATGAGGATTGAAAGCTGATTTCTGAACGATCCCCTTTGGGGGAGGTCGCAGAACTGTGTCGAGGCTCGGTCGTTCAAGATGAAGAGGACCGTTGGTAGGTGGAATCGCGGGAGAGGGTTGTACCAAGGAAGGGGGTAAATCACCAACCTTCTCCTTAGAGGGAGAATAATCTTTGGCTCGAGTGGTGAGTGCAACGTCGCTCTGCTTAGAATCGCTAGTACACATCAAAACATAGGAGGTAGTAGAAGATGAGGGTTGGTCATGGATGACCAAATGAGCCTGTTGTTGAGGCGGGAAGGGTTGGGACAAAACAGCCAGTGCAGGTGGTTTTGGAGCTCCTTGAAGGAACTTAGTGACCTCGGCATGTCATGGAAAATCCTTCGTGTAGTGATCATCACCACAGATAAGACAAGGGTATCGTGGTTTGTGCTTATCCCGATCGTCAACAGGGGTAGTTTTGGTTTTCTCTGCTTGAGGAGTATTTTTTCCCTCCTTATTCTTACCCCTTCCGTTTTTAGATTTGTTTTTACCGGCTGGGGTAGATTGAAATGCATTTACCTCTAAAGTCTTGTTGGTGGGAGGGGCAGGAGACAGAGCATTTTGAACATTAGAAGAATCATATTTAGGGTTTGTGCTTGAAGCGGAATGTGGTTGGGCTTGGAAAGTACCAATCACACCGTCAGCGGCATGTGAAGCAATTGGAGTAGTTGAAGTGCTGGAAGTAGAAGGACGAGGTAAGTCAGGTAGTAAATCGTAAAGGGTTCCCGTTTGTGAATAAACGAGGTCAAGATATTGAGCACGAATTATAGCCTGCTCTTTCGTGACTACACCACCCATGGAAATGTCACGACCGATGTCATTCACAAATGATTTTGTGAACCACTCTGCCAACAACTGATCGGGGAGCTCAAGTTTGATGAGACGACGTCTCCTTCACCACTCATGGATGTGATCAAAGATATGAGTTGCTTTGTTCTTTTTGAAAGAAGTCAAAATATTGGTCCCCATGTCATAATGGATCGGTAACTAGTAATGTGTAAGGAAAGCCATAGCTAGGGTGTTGAAGTCAGAAAAAGAAACCTTGTGGAAATTCGATATACCACTTCGCAGCAGAACCTGTGAGGGTTCGTTGAAAAAGACGTAAATGAATAGATTCATCCATCAACGAGTTGGATGAGCACCATAGGTGAAAAGTCATAACGTGATTGTTTGGGTCCTCTCCCGCTTTGCCGTCGAATTTAGGAATGTTCGATGGAAGCTTGGCTGGTATAGCAGGCCATTGGGGAGAGTGACAAATAGGATCATTTAAAACCCTTGACAAATCCAGAAGATCCAAAGTGGCGATAAAGGGTAACTATCGATTCACCTACGAGTACTGGTGGCTTTGGGGAGAAAGCCTTGTTAGCAAACCAGTAGAACCATAAGTAGTCTGCATATAATGTGAAGACCCAGGAAAATTTGGTGGCGGTTGGAGAGGATAGTAGCTCACAAGATTATACCCTGGAACAGGGGCTTGAGTTTGATCATTCACCCCCCAAATGGGATTGAACGAACCTGGATATGGTTGGCCCATACTAGGAGGTATTACGGACGCAGCTGGAAACTGCTGCCCCCCAGTTGATTGAGGAGGATGTTGTATCAATTGATTCCAATACTGGGCCAAGGAGGGAGGTATGTTTTGCCCATAAGGTGGGGTTGGTCCTCCCATCGAAGGTGGTGTTCCAATTGGGGGCAATGTTCTAATTGGGGGTTGTGTTCCAATTGGGATTTGCGATCCAAAAGGAATTTTCCCACTGAGAGGGGGTTGAGTCATACCACCTTGGTGAAATTGTCCACCAACTGGAAATTGGTAATTTGGAGTGAATGATGGAATAGCGCCACTAGGATTAAGACTGCCAGTGGAAGACAAAGAAGGTCCTCCAAAAGGAAATTGAGGGAGTGTTGGAATAAAACCGGGAAGAAAGTGCCAAGAAGAAGAAGGACCACTAGGAGAGTTGGATGGGGTTTGCGCAGGAGTAGGAATGGAAGCATTCAACACATGGTATCCAGATGGTAGTGTCAGAGTGAAGTTGGGCGTTCGTGGTGTGTTGATGGGAGCAATACTAACCGCAGTAAACCCGGTAGGAACACTCGTAGTATCTGTGAGATGGGCCATTTTGGAAGGAACGGTAAAGTGATAGGTAGTGGTCAATGGTACTGTCTCTGGACTAGAGATTTCGGAGATCACAGGTGGGTTGATCTTGGAAATCACAGGTGAACCTGTATCAAAAAGGTCCCGTCAGAAAACACCTATAGACCAAAAAATATCTTGGCCTTCTATGCCTGGAAAGGGTCCAACTGGTGATCCAGAAGACGTAACAACTAAGTCTCCAGAATAATTTAGTCGCATAAATGGTCGCTCAGAATCACGGTAAAGTCGAAAGTCCTCTCGAATATTTGTAATTCGAAAATGTTCTAGAGAGTCAGTGTGTTCCACTTGTGGTGTGGTGATGACTGTGACTTCACTTTGCTGAGGAGAGCCCTCAGGTGTACTTGTAGGCAAGGGTTGAGAACCTTCCATATGCTCTGGAGATAAACCCTGCATTCTACGTGAACGACGTGGAGGAGATATTGTAACCGAGTGACAAACTTCACGAAGAAAATCTTATGGTCAACTTCGATAAAAACAACACACGCGAGTAAACAAAATCTAGGAAGCAACACCAAGCAAACAAGAACTTCTAATTCCGAAGCCACTAGTTGGTGATGAAATCCAACATCGTAACAACATTACGAGAAGGGGCTGGGCTAGGGTGGAAAAGTTACACTGACGACCTGCTTAACGGACTTACACCTTGGTGCAAGCTCCCACACATAATCGTGGGTATACCCTCCAAGGAGGCTGAGTGAGTTTGGTCAACATCAATTCCAGGTACCGTGAAGACTTTCCCCTTCACAGTCACCTCGTGTAAGAACCTAGCAAGATAGGCCACTAAGTTTACCACCAACAACAATAAATCCTGGGGGGACAATCGACAGTCCGATCCACACGCAAGGGCAGGGTATCTAGCCCAAAATCAACTCAAAAGGCTTCCACTCATCATTGTGGGTATACCGCCGAGTGATCCCCATAATACTGCAATCTCTACACTGATATCAACAAAGCAGGGTGAGTAAATATGCCAATATCAATGCGACCTTGTGTTTGACCCTTGTGTGAGAAGGGCTTCCCAGGACAGGATGTTGCAAATGGAATTTAACACTCCTTAACACAAGATGCTATTGTGTGTTTTTGTGCTTTGAAGAGTGTATCTCTTTTCCTACTCCAAAGCACTAGCCTAGCTAAATGTTGGTGTAATAGAGCCCTAGAAAAGAGTTACTAGTTAAATTTTATGATTGCACAGTGTTATTAAGAGTTGTTGTTTACTCAAAGGAAACGGAGATGAAACTCATGTTGTATAAGACTCTGACCCAACGATGCATGGATAAGAATGCAATATAGCAATTTTCGTTCAATGAATCCTATGTATGGGAGGGAAAGAGAAATTTTCCGGATCAAACTTTGAACTAGAATACACAATTTCCTTTAAAATGCAAATGCAACAAATCATGCATCAATAACAATTCGCTATTGCTTATTTTTCAACAATTTCAACAATTGATTTTCAATGTTTTTGAAAACGAAAATGATTTTTTGAAAGAAAAAAATTTGTTCACTTCTCAAAAAGGACCCACACCATGATAGTGAGAGTACAGAAAATCAAAAACCAATGAACAAGCAATGATAAAAATCCAATCCACTCTTTCAATGAAAACAAAAATAACAAGCAAACCAATCTAGTCTTTTCAATTGNTGCATAAGAAAAGTGATCTTTCAAACAATAAGCAAATGATAAAGACCAAGAAACTCAACTTTCAACCGATCGTCGGTCCTTAACCAATCAAGCACACTCAGATTCCAAAATCAGAGAGTATAGCTTTTCCAAGAAAAGTCAAGAAATGAAAGTCAAGAACAAGTGACAGGAAGAGCCTTTGAAATCCTAAGACTATTCGTGCACGAAAACGAAGACAAGAAGAACATCAATCAATGGTCCAAGAGACTCTTTTTAGGCATCTAAACTGATCTGGGCAATTCAAGATGCAAAAACTCAAATCCAAAACTTTGAAAAAATGAGTTCGCAGGCTGGCAATATTACACAATGCGAGAATTTGTTATTCTCGCAGGTGACTCTTGAGCAGAGTGTGAGAACCTCGCACTGAACCTAAAAGCAGGGTGTGAACCCTATAGATTCTTGCATGCTATTGTGAAGTGCAGTGCGAGAATGTCTGAAACTAGTCAATTTTTTGGAAAAAGACACAAAATTTGAGGAGGTCTCTGGACCCAGAGGGTCTATCAGGGTATCCTGAAGACTCAGAGATTGATATGAATGGAGAAAGGTAAGGAAAGAACAAATGGCCAAAGAAAAACACCAAAAACCACGAGAAAACGGGTTATGATCCCCAGTGGAGTCGCCAATTTTGTTATCGGACTAATTGGTAGGTGTGGACACTAACAGATCTCCCTAGATCCACCTAGATCTATAACAAAACAAGACAGGACATGACTCTTTCCCTAAGTTTTTTATCATTGAATTAGCTAGTAGGAAGGAACAAGTAACATACCTTAGTATCGCTTCCTAGGGTCTCTGTTGCTCCCGCTTCACTCCGGTGCTCTTGTGAGGTCAAGACCAAGACAACACAAACCAACCAAAGTGAAGATAGCAATATATATTCAACTGTCAACTTATGTGTATGATCAAGGAATTACACAATAAAGTGAGAATAGCTTTATGGGAAAGGGACATGCCACTGTATCATATTAATTGAAAGTAAAGATTACAATACGATAGCCTTGATGTCGCGAGCTTCCTTTCGATGGCTCTTGGCTCCAACACACACACTTGCTCAATCCTTGCATGAAGAAGATCAAATCCTCTTGATAGACTTGCTAGAGTCTCCAAGCTGTTGTTCAAGCTAAGTCCTTCACACAACTCTTTCACCAATTCTCCAATGAATCTTGCTTAACCTTTTCCATGAGAATTCCCTCAATATATAGGAGAGAATGAGATAGTTACTTAGATAAGAATGATCCCACAATATCAGGGAATCCAGTACAAGGATAACCATTCGAATGCCAACCCATTATTCTAGAAGATTCCCTTCTAGAACCATCGATAATTCATCTTTTTCCATGCTTTAGGATGAGTTCGCACCCTATCTATTCATCACAGTGCGAGAAGTTCGCACCCTGGCTTAAGGCAGCCTGCGAGAATGGGTCATTCTCGCACCCTAATATATTAGCAGCCTACGAACCCTCTTCAAAAGTGAGTTTTCTGGGAAGAGATGAAAGTAACTTTTCTCAGGAGAAAGTTCTTATGAAGAGCCTGAGTACACCATCATGATGACCAAAATCATGGGTAACAACGTTGGATCGCATCAAAGGAGATTCATATGGCTAGCATTCCATGGTGACGTCAAGATATAGTTGATATTGTTTGTATGTTTGAGAAGGAACTACCCATGAGTTTTATGGACTTGCAAGTTCATCTTCTAATTCACCTACTTGATGAGGTTGAATTAGTTGGGGTGCTCTCATGTCATTAGATGTTCTTCTTAGAGAGGTACATGAAAAAATTGAAATGGTTTGTTCGACAAAGGGAAAAACCAAAAGGCTATATGGGAAAGGGGTACATAGTATACGAGTCGTTCTATTATGCCATTGAGTACATCGAGCAAATTTATGACACGTCAGGGGTAGTGTCTTGGGACAACCAATGGGATGAGGAAAAAAGAGAAGGGGAGCTACTCCAAACGAATGGAAAAAGGTGCATAATAACAAGTAAGTCACTTATATTTTTTCAAATTTGTAAAAATAAATTGTTTACACTAAAGTTGATAATATATATTTGATCTCATATTATTCATTTTGAATTCTTGTATACATCAACGAATTTAGAAATTGATGTCATCAATAAATTCATTCTTTATAGCATGGAGGTAACACAACCATGGGTCGCGTTGTATGAAGAGAAAAGAAGGAAATGGGAGAGTGGTAGGAAAGCATTTAGATAGTTTAATGTTAGAAGCATGCCTTTTCCTAATCATTTAAAAGAAAATATGCCAAAAAATTGTCCCAACAGTTGGGTGGTTGACTAGATTATAGATAAATATGTCGTGTTTGGTCATAACCCATGTGGAGAAGAGATGGATGCACTAAACATAGGGATGGGGTGCAACAACTCTACAATAACCTATCTGAGTACCACGTTCAATTTATAATATTGCACATTTGAATTGTAACATGCATTATGTTTTTATTAATGCTCAGGTTATTAGGAATATGACACTGTCCTTTGTTAGCATTTTTAAAGGTGCATTTTTTCCCATCTATGTGGGCATATGGACATCATTTTCGCATTGAGGATGTCAATGATGTACACATCACACGAGATTGTAGAGTGAAGGTCAAGTTCAACCAATCTAGTTGTGCTAGCCACCGTGATTAAAACCTAATAGAGGGGAAGTAAGGTTACCATTAGGGGATTTTTGAGGTAAAAATGGGCCTCAAAACAAAAAATGTACTATCAAAATCAACTATACAATAACTAATCACATTTGAGAGGATGACATCATCCCGAGTGGTTGAATTCTCATCTTTTCAATATGTTATTTTTAGTTGCAACTGGTGGGATACCTTCGACCGAAGAAATGTACAAGAAGATTGTGATAGTGGGCTAATATGTATTAACTCTAAAAAAATGTGGGTTGAAACTAAGGATCCTTATGTTTTCCAAAAACATTGCAACCAAGAGTTTTTTTAACCCAGATGTGTTGGATGGGGATTGACGGTTTATACCGAGATATGATCCGCGATCAAAACATCTTTTTGAGAACAACAATTTTATAATGCCAAGCGAAGAAGATAATCAGGGTGATGGCAACGAAGAGTCATATGTAAATGTTTTGTTTCGACATTTATATTGTTGACGTGTCATTTTATTATGGGTATCTATAATTGGCCAATTGTGTTTTTTTTCTTCATTTTATAATGTTGGATATGATTCAAATCCCTCTAGCACGATTAGTTTCGATGGGCCTCATTCTGTATGGTGACCTAGGTTCGAGACCCGTCACTACCGGGAGGAGAAACCTAAAAAATCCAGTCATACTAAGGGTTGGTGTGGCCTAGGCCGGGTGTGATCCCTCAATGATTTTGATGGCTTAGATGCCCCTGGGTCGCGGTTTCTTAGCCATAGGCTAATCCCACATGTCACGAATATGCTAGAAAATAAAAAAATAATTAATGTTGGATATGAAAAGTTAACAACCATTTACAACTACCATATTGAAAATACATTAAATAGGGTAAGCATAAAATGTGGTTTTGATATATTTTTATTGTCATATTTATGGTTTATTATAGAAAATTTATGTTGTATTGTATTAACATATGTTTATGTTAACCTTTGAATTACTAAGCATTAATTGAGATGCCACAAAATTTATGGTGTATTTATATAATACAATAGTTATGATATATATATATTTTAAATGATAATATTAAAAAATTAAATCTTAATTTTTTTTATTGTTTGAAAAATTAAAATTAAAATAAATATATACTTACTTTGATGGAACCTCTAAGGACAATTCCAACAAAATAACTTCTTGCAACATCTATGAGTTCTGGAATCACAGTTGTGGTGTTGGCATTACCATCTTCAATGGTATTCCCAAAAACTAGTGCAACTATCATGGCCTTCTGTAACGTCCCCGACCATCAACCCACTTGCCGGGAAACACTATTGCACGGAAACATTATCATACTTTAATATATAACATGCATTATTTATAAAGAATAAGCATTAAATCAAATTAAGACATTTGACATGGATTTACTACTGTCATACAGACTTAAACAAAATTAACAACAATTCAAACTAGCAACGGAATACATGATAATATTAGAAGTATCACAGAACATACATTTTAATTAAGTACATAATTAAAACATATAATGATACTTATCTTTGAAACTGTAATACACCACCAACTGCATGTAGGCCTTCCATGAACCTCCCAGCCTTAGACTGCGCTGCTCATCACTCTTAGCAGTAGGTCACCCCGATCTGGGACTAAGCTCCACCGGGCAAGGGAATCTTAGGCTAGGCAAGGTCAACGGAAGACACACATTTTATGAGAAAGGATTCTCTCCCAGGAGCCACTTATGCCCACTGCTCACAGACTCTCATTCCCCACATGCCTATCCCACCCTAGGAGTATACACCTTCACTGTCACCAAGACAGTCCTTCAGTTGCTAAACCTCCCTTGCCTTGGGCTTCAGCAACAGACCGGACCAGAATTCTCCAAGCTTTGTGGCAGCTATAGGACTCCTTCCAGGCATTCTCACTTCCTCCGTGCACTCTCTCACCTGGAGAGAGTCTCTCACAAGCCTGACAACCTGCTTCTTCAACCACAACCACCTCTCTCACCTGGAGAGAGTGTTGCACACAAGCCTGATAGTCTACTTCTTCAGCTTTGTTCCAGCACAAGGAGGACAGCAAGGCTTAGCAAGGAACGGATGATGGTAGCCAATTAGACTGAGCCAAGGGACTACGTGGACACAACAACCCACAGTTATAACACACATGGCATAG
>JASDQU010206806.1:4835-16212 GCA_032191745.1 Picea mariana
CATTTTCATTCAGTTATGATTACATTTAACATATCATAAACATATAACCACAGATTCACAATACACAAGAGTTTTACGTGGAAACTTAAATGGGAGAAAACCACATAATGTTTTTTAATATGTATCTTGAATATTACATCCAAAGGAAGCACCAACTTCCAATATTCTCCAGCACCAACTGGAAGGAGGAACCAACCCCATGTTTACATGCTCCCACCTAAAGGAAGCTATAACTCCATAAATTTTATAGCTCTAATTGGAAGGAGCACCAACCCCCTACTTTATAGGCTCCAACTTGAAGGAATCTATGACTCTCTGTAATCTCCAACACCAATTGGAAGGAGGCTCCAACCCCCTAGTTTGCAGGCTCCAACCTAAAGAAAGCTACAACTCCATGTCTTCTCTAGCACCAACTGGAAGGAGGCTACAACCCCTTTTCCTTTCCCCTTCCTTCCTCCTTGAAATATAAATGGAGACTCAACCTATCACTGTTACTGTCACTAATATTAATACTTCATCATCATAAAAAACAAATCCATCCCAATAACCACATAAATATTATGCCAATATCGCCAAAATCACCAAGAACATCTCCAAATCATGTCTCAAAATCACCATGATATGCATTAAACTATGTTCCAAGATATGCCTCAAGCATGTACCAAAACATCCAATATGTACCTCAAACCATGTGGCAAGATATTCCTCAAGCATGCCAAGCATCCAAGATATGTATCAAGCATATACCAACATATCCAAGATATGCCTCAAGCATATACCTAAAAATCACCAAGATATTCATCAAACCATGTACCAAAGGCCTCAAACATGTGCCATAATCTCCAAGATATGCTTCAAGCATATACCATAACCATGTGCCAAAGATATCCAAGATATGCAAAACATGTGCCAAAATCATGCCTTAAGCATGTGCCAAACCATCCAAGATGTACAACAAATCATGTGTGATGTCTTTCAAATCATATTTCCAAAATCACCAAGACATGCCTCTAGCCATGTGCCAAATACTTCCAAGATATTCCTCAAAGAATATACCATAACTCTTCAAGATATAACCATCAAAAACATACATAAAGACATACCTTTAATCATGTAACAACCTGGTGAATAAGATCACATACCAACAAACCTTCTTCAACTTCATCATAATGAAGATAACTCCTTCAACCTTTCCTTCAGCTTCGTTGGAAAAAAATGGGCAACTTGAAGGGACTCACTTAACGATTCTTGTTCAACCTTCGAGGGCCTTGGGGGACACCCTATACTTGACCCACGAGGGTCTGCTCAATTAGGGTTACCAGAAGCCCTTCTCCAATCTGTGGCTTCGAGACTTCATTCTTTACACTCCTCTGCTACCTCATATTTGTTACCTTAGATTCACTAAGAGATCACATACTTTCTTTATTGCTTGGTGATAATGAGAGGCTCTTTGATGGGTATTTATTCCCTTCCAATTAACTCATTTACTTGACTTTAGGTTTGACCTGTAACTTCTTGTTTGAAACAATTTTTCTCCTTTAATTAATTTTGGGGCCAACTTGTAACTTCTTGTTGCAACCATTTAGGGGATTTTTAGCCATACTTCAAGGCTTCATCTTTAAAAGGGTGTAAATTCTCAACCATGAGGAACCATGTGTCATACCACCTACCATTGGAAATGGAATGATGAGGACTATCAATTTATGATGGTTTTGAATGCATTTGTAATGTCCTTCATGTTCTTTTTCCTCAATCAACTTCGGACTTCATGACCACACCTTCGGGGCTTCCTAGCCCCATTCTCAAGGTTTCTTGTAGACTTCTTCAAAGCGTCTTCCCATGAGGGCCATGCTTAAAGATACGTCATAAGGGGCTTCTAGACTTCTTCTAGGGTTGACATCAATGACAACCAAATTTCCAATAATACCCCCCTTTGGAACTAACGGAAACACTCATACTCCCCCTGTGACCGTTGCTCTCCCTATATTCATGCTTTTTATATTTCTCTCGTGCTTTTTTTCTTTCTCTCTCCCTTTCACATCAATGGCAAAGGGAAACTCCCCATGAAGATTTCTCTCCCTCCGTCTTATTTGCAAGATGTTGTGTAGATGAATATGGGGCTCCTTGTATATGCTTCATTTCCTCTCTTTCAGGACTTCTTTTCCAATGGTACTTCCTAGTGTAATCCACTGACATATATTAAAAGCGTTCATGTCAAATTTCCTTCATCACTTGACTTCAAATATTCATATATTTTCATGTCTTCACTAAGTTGACATCAATGACATAATAATTCAACAATATACTCCAAGCAGTTTCTCTCCTGCTATCTTGTTGTGCCTCTCACGAATTTCCTTCATGTGACTAGTTGGTTCCACCTGTCAATATGCTTCTTTTATGAGTCATGTTCTTTACTGAACATTCCTCTTTATCTCATTCTTTCATCCATTGTCATGTATCTTCTCTAGTTCACATCAAGTATTGTCTTCTAGACCTACCAAATACATTTTCCATATGTCACAAAATTTTCCATGACTCTACTACTCAACTGCATACAATGCTAACCCATATGTCACTTTACTTCTCTGCTACAACTGAACACTACATATTCCTACTTATTAATATGAATCAAATATGTCCACTAGTCTTGTCTATATTCAAGTCAAACTCTATGAGTCTGCAACAAGTACACATTCTCTAATATGTAATGAATATATCCTTGCATGAATACATGATTGAAATCCTCTATACGATCATGAATCTTTTCCTCAAAAGTGTGCCAATGATATTCCTCGTAACTTCCAGTTGACCTCTTCATACCTGCATGGGGATGTGTTCCTAAAAATTCTCCTTAAACAACCAATCTATCATGAGAAATGTTTTACCTCTGTCATTAGACCATTTAGAATCTGCCTTCCCAAATTATGCAAACACTTCATATTGCTCGAAATATAGTTCTTCAATCTGTAATAGTTGTTTCTTAGACTCCCCCTCTTCAATATTCATATTATTGGGAATCTCCAAGACGGATGTCTTAGAACAATATATAATCCTTCTTTGTTGTAGGATCATCATTTTGAATTCTAACAACTTCCTCTTTACCTTTAAATTCATCATGACCTCGCATATCTACAAATCTTGTGAGTATGATCTCTGGGAGTTCTTCATTCACCCCCTCTTCTTGTTTTTGTTTTCTTCTCCAAACCTTCTTGTATCTAATATCAGTGTTTTCCTTCAAGGAATGCTTCATCATGCTTCGACAATCACGAGTTATATGTCCATAGTTGTGGCATTTGTAACATTCAATATTGTAGGGAGATACATAAACATCTCTTGTTTGAACATTTCTTCCATATGATCTGTAATGTTATTATTCAATATCACCAAGAAAATATCCAAATCATGTCTCAAAATCACCATGATATGCATCAAACTATGTGCCAAGATATGCCTCAAGCATGTACCAAAACATCCAAGATGTACCTCAAACCATGTGCCAAAATATGCCTCAATCATATGCAAAACATCTAAGATATGCCTCAAGCATATACCAACATCTCCAAGATATGCCTCAAGAATATACCTAAAAATCACCAAGATATGCGTCAAACCATGTACCAAAGGCCTCAAACATGTTCCAAAATCTCCAAGATATGCTTCAAGAATATACCATAACCATGTGCCAAAGATATCCAAGATATGAAAAACATGTGCCAAAAACATGCCTTAAGCATGTGCCAAACCATCCAAGATGTACAACAAAGCATGTGCCATGTATTTCAAATCATATGTCCAAAATCACCAAGACATGCCTCTAGCCATGTGCCAAAGAATTCCAAGATATTCCTCAAAGAAGTATACCATAACTCTTCAAGATATAACCATCAAAAACATACATAAAGACATACCTTTAATCATGTAACAACCAGGTGCATAATATCATAGACCAACAGACCTTCTTCAACTTCAGCATAAAGAAGATAGCTCTTTCTTCAACCTTTCCTTTAGCCTTGCTGGAAAAAAATTGGCAACTTGTTGGGATTCATTTGACGAGTCCTATGCAACCTATGGGGGGCTCACGGGACACCCTATACCTGACCCACGGGGGTCTGCTCAATTAAGGTTACCAGAAATCCTTTTCCAATCTACAGCTCCGAGACTTCCTTCTTCACACTCCTCCGCTACCTCAAATTCACCAAGAGATCACATACTTTATTGATTGCTTGGTGATAATGAGAGGATATTTGATGGGTATTTATACCCTTCCAATTAAATCCTTTACTTGACTTTAGGGCCGGCCTATAAATTCTTTTTTACAACAACATTTCTCCTTTAATTAATTTAGGGGGCGACTTGTAACTTATTTTTGCAACCGTTAAGGGGATTTTTAGCCATACTTTGGGGCTTCATCTTTAAGAGGGTATAACTTCTCAACCGAGAGGAACCACGTGGTGTACCACCTACCATTGGAAACTACATGACAAGGACTATCAATCTATTGTGGTTATGAATACATTTGTAATGTCCTTCATGTTATTTTTTCTCAATCAACTTTGGACTTCCTGACAACACCTTTGAGGCTTCCTAGCCTTATTCTCAGGGTTTCTTATAGACTTCTTCAAAGAGTCTTCACGTGAGGGCCAAGCTTAAAGCTACGTCATAAGGGGACTACTTTGGAGACTTCTTCAAATACACCCATCACTTCTAAGGGCTTCTAGACTTATTCTAGGGTTGTCATCAATGAAAACCAACTTTCTAATAGGATTATATTTTGACAGTGAACAACAGGGCCTTGAGCATGTTCCAATTATGCCTCAAATCTGGGAATTTGATGCAAATGTTGAACCAAATGAATATTAATTACATGGTGGCACTAGGATAAGAGATGACAACACTTAGGACAATAATGAACTCAAGAGAAATAGTGATGAATTGGATAAAGTCATTGAAAATACATAGAATGGAATCATGACAAATATAGCTAAGGACAAGCTTAAGGATGATGCGGCTAAAATTGTTAGACCTTGGGAATAATTGTTTCTAAAAAGGAATCAATATGGCTTAGGATATGAAAAGGATGTTGACAATCTTTTTCATATTCCTAATTGTTGCATGCCAATTAAATTTGTGAGTGGTGGTTGTTTAGATGATGATAAGGAACAAGTGTCGAATATTGAACAAGTATAGGATGTTGTTGCAATTATATATGATCAATATGGTGATGATGATGCATATTGTTATGTAGTTAAGAATGATCAGGATGTTGATGTAGTTGTTGAGGATGTTGATGTTTCTATAGATATTGCATATTTTTATGATCATGTTGATCAGTTGGACGAAGAACCTATACAATGCTAACACTGTCACCAGTTTGGTCTTGATATATCAAACTGTTTTTATCTTCACCCATGCATTTTTTGTGGGAAGACCAATCACCTCTCTTAAAGGTGTTAGAAGAGCAAGAAAATTTATCAAAAACATATACATTTTGAATGGTTAGGGAATTGGTGTTAGAGTTTAGAATCCATGCTATTGGAGTGGTCTTATCAACGGGTTCATACACAAGTTCAACCATGTTTACGAGGATAAATTTCTACAGTGGATGGTTTTGAGTGCTTTGGATTTGATGATTTGAGGGAAAGATTGGGGCCACTTGAAGATCGAGTCTTTCGACTCTGCTCAAAAGCAGTATGATTACCCCTTTTCACTTCCTAGGGGTATATATAATGATACAAAATTCTCACCTTTCAGTTGACAGGGAGGACTTAGTGACCATATGTCAAAGTTCAAGTTTCGAATTCTAATTTGATGGTTTGCAGTTCATCCAGGACAATGTTTTTTTAGGATGATGGTGATTGATTCAGAATATAGGATACATAATTGATGGTTTTGACATCAACAATTTCTAGGATTTATTTACATATGGACGATGGATTTAGGATTGTGGATGAATTTATTTAGGATAATTATATTTTATACTTGGTGATGGATTTGATGATTTGGATTTGGATTGGTAAGTTTGACCTTCATGGGAGTTTCTCTGAGACAGTTCCACATTTTTCATTTAGGATTGATTTAGGTTTCTGATGGATATTGGATGGATGGATTATTTTCCACATTTTGGCATTTTATGGTTTCCATTCACCTTGTGACTTTGATTGTTGTTTGATAGTTCGACATCTTAATGACAAGAATTTTATGGACCCATAATTTTATGGTTACAAGGTTCAGATGTCTTTCAACACTTTTTACTATCAGCTGGATTCTTGACAACTTTTTTTTGTTTTTTTTTTAGTCTGTCGATTTATAAGAGCAGTTTGTGAACTTATTTGTTCACTTCATAGTCTTCAGAATTTATAGGGATGATCTTCGGATCTAGCATAGGCCAATTGTTTCTTCTGCATTTTTGATTGGTGCATTCAGGATTATCAGGCATTTTCATGATTTGGGATGTGTTGGACATGTAGCCAATTCACTTCTCATCAAGGTTTGCTCTCATCATTTTTGGGTTCACTTCAATGAAAACCTACAAGTTGTCTAACTCATTTGTTACACAGTGAGTTCTCTATACTTGGATTTGGCATCCACTTTTGTCAGGTTTTCAAGCATATCTTCATCGATGCTCATGATATTTCAATCCATTAGTTTTTACACTATTCTTTTTTATCGAGGTAATACATTTGTACGGAATAAATATTAAAGGGGGGGTTGTTAGAAATAATCATAGGTCATAAATAGACCTTAACAACCGTTTAGTTATGATATGGTTGTGACGTCATTATATTGAAATGTATTATAAATGTACCATTGATGTACATATGAATTAAATTGAGTTTGTTCTTTTTCCGCCATGTTTCTGTCTTCTTGATTTTCTTGGTTTATCATTCTAATACTCATTTGTGCCCTTAAAAGTTAATTTGACAGAGTGAGTGTTAAGACATCGTCTTGAGGATGGTATTTAAAAGTTACATCAACACTTCATATTAGAGGGAATTAGAGCCTAGGTTTGAAGAGTATTTCATTGACATCAATGGATTGTTGTGATTTCATGGCAGGGTGTACATCCCTGAGGAATAAGATATTCAAAGCACTCTCTTCAAGGAATCCCTAGAGAACTTTATTGTACACATCCTGGTGTAAAAAATATGTATGTAGACATGAAGCTTTTCTTCTCTCCATGCATGAAGTGTGATGTAGTCCAATTTGTTCCTAAATTCCTTTAGTGTCAGCAAGTAAAGGACAATGACCACCACCCAACAAGTTTCTTACAACCACATGACATTCCTATGTCTAAATGGGAAGTTATTTCCATGGATTTCATTGCAGGATTGCATCTCACATCACAAAGACATAATTTCATTTTAGTCGTAGTCAATACATTGAATAGAAGTGCTCATATAGTTCTTATCAAAGAAACTTGTGATAAATGTGGCACAAGCATTTCTAAGTGAGATTATTCATCTTCATGGGTTTCCCTAGAAAATCATCTCAGATAGAGGATCTCTCTTTACATCCAAGTTGTGGACAAGTTTGTAGTCAACATTAGGGACTCAGTTGAACTTGAGGACAACTTATCATCTTGAAACAAAAGTGAAAACAGAAAGAGTTAATCAAGTGATGGAACACATGCTTAGGATGTATCTTATGGATAACCAAATCCATTGGGAAAAGTACTTACCTTTGGTGGATTTTGTTTACAATAACAATTACCATAGCTCAATGGGAATACCTCTTTATCAACATTTGTATGGAAGGCCATGTGGGACACCATTGAGTTGGGACAAGTTAGAGAACTAAGTTATAGTAGGGGGGAGAATCGATCCAATAGATGGTGAAATAGGTGATTTATATTAGGCAACGATTAAATGATGCACATGATAAACATAAGAGTTATGTTGATGCACATAAGACTGACCAAAGTTATAAAGTAGGGGATGAGGTTTTCATCTATATCGAGACTAATAAGAGAACCGATCAATTTTGAAAGGGGACAAAATTGTTGCCATGATTTATAGGGCCATTTAAAATATGGGTAAGAATTGGCTCGATTCCTTATCATCTTGACCTACCATCCCACTTTCGTAAAACTCATGATGTTTTTCATGTATTTGTATTATGACATCATGTAGCTGATAAATTTCATAAACTATTTAACTTAAAAGAATTGTAGGTTTCCGATGAAGGATCCATAACAGGCACACCATTGTGCATATTGGATTGTAAGGTTCGACAACTTAGACACCACTTAGTGTACCAAGTTAAGGTTCAATGGGACAAGTATAGCCCATAATCTAGTACTTGGGAGGACACAAATACCATGCATCAAGATTATCCCTCACTTGTTTCACTATAACTTCAGGACGAAGTTTCTTAAAAGTTGGTTGTATGGAACGCCCCACATTTTTTCTTTTAAAACAACTAAATTTCTTTATGGAGTATATTTTTATTTTTTTCCTTATTATCTATTGAAGTCAACTAGACTAATATATTTATATTATGATGACATGTGTACCTACCTATATGCAAAAAATAATGTATGAGTTGTCATTGTTTATGTTATTAATGATGATAGTTAGATGATTTCTTAAGCATGCAAATGTTAAAAGAAAAGTTAGGTACGTGGATACCATTCTAATTTATATTGTGAATGAATTGTTGGTACAAAGCACATGGTAAATAAAAACACATGCTTACTTTAAATGCTAATACGTAATATTGTCAATATCATAAAAATGGTTACATAGTTATGCATGACAATGTGTTTAAGCTAACCTTCAGGTTAAGAGATAGCTAGATAATTGTGGCACTAAAGTAACATGATGTCATGGACATCAAAAGAGTAATTCTATGCTTTGAAGCATTATTTCATTAGTTCTTTATTGGTTGAAAACATTGTTATGATATGTGGGCAAGTGCAGGTTTTACAAGAAGCACCATTGCCCAAACTAGTTATTCGATGACAAAGCTCCAAGAACAACAACAATGACACAATGTGATCAATAATAGGGTATTGACTCTAGTTCTATCAGGAGGGGTGGAGGTATTTCCCACCATTTATCTTTTGAAACATGGAGTCATGAGAGGGTTGTGTTAAGCCATGTTTCCCTAGACATGTGATGGTGATTGTGAGTTGTGTGTTGGGGAAGTTAGGTTGATGTAGTCGACACTTTCACTTATGGGTTATATTTGGAGTTAGATCAATATAGTCAATGATCCAAGATATTGCAACAGAGGAAATGATAGGATGTGGAAGATGGAAGTAGGTTAGGGAGGAATGATGACTCGAAGTTAGTTGAGGATGTTGCTTGGGGATTAGATGTGCCACTCTATTTTCTTACTTGGTTCCTATTGTGTTTATAACGTTTTTTTTTATCAATTTACTATAATCTAAATGTGACGATCAGTGCCTGATGAATTATTGTAATTTGGTTTGTAGATATTATTGAATGATGCATTATTGGACTTATTGTACTGCATGCTTGATTGTGAACATACAGGAGGCAGTGATAGTTTATCATTAATACATGCACAATTTATATGTACGCTAACTATGTAGACATACATTGTGCATGTATGCCAATACAACTACTTGATGTATTAATTATTGAACTAGGTTATTAACTACTTAATTAATGGTTGAATAATTATAGAAATTATATTGCAGAAGTAAATATCTAGTAACATTAAATAACCTTCTTGACTTGATTCATTGGTTGATATGGTCTATTAAATGGGTATGGTGGGTTTCCATGAATTTTAGGGAAATAGTTAAATTTAATTTATAAGCTTGCATGAGAAAGAGGACCTTGCAACCTTGTTTGAATTATTTTATGTAATTCATTTAATGTTTTATTTTAAATAACTCTTCCTAAATATCTAGAAATGGTTGATGGCCATCAATGAAGGCGGTTGAGGAGACCTTGGGAAAGAGGATGGAAGTGGGATAAGGAAGTGAATCTATTAGGGGATAAGGGAGTTGAACTATGAGAAAATAAGGGAAATGTTTTCAAGGGAAGGAGATCCATTGGAAAGATTAAAACTATATAAAATGTGGGATCTATCAGAGAAATGGGAGAACTGATTATAGAGTTGTTGGGATATTGGTTATGGGTTGGTTGTTGTCCTTGGAACTTTGGGCACAAAGGGCTAGGAAACTTAAGTTTTGCTAGAGTTAGGGAGCCTGATAGGTTGTTCCTAGATAGTTAGGAGGTTATAAATTTAGTTTGGGAAACTAAATATACAAAGAAGCTACACTAGACTAAATCAGACAAAATTAGAAGTATTTTTCCTTATCACTCCATATATATTAATATCAATTGTTGAATAAATTGTTGTAAATAAACTTATAAGTAAATACTTATGTTTAAATTTCTAGTTATAGGTTAAGTGTTGTAGGGATTTATTTGTTAAAATCTATGCTTGACAACCAACTAGAAACATTTAAATTCTTATGCTTAAAATACATTCTTGCAGTAGAAAATCACAAAATTAATTGTACATTAAACTAGTACTATGAAAAGTTACATTTCATTCCACATTTTATAGGATGGACCAAAAAATAGAAATCTAATAGAGTATATAAATAATTTACAACATCCATTAAAGGGTTAGGACATAGTAGGGTGCTACATTAAATTTAGGGGCTTAGGATCAACCCAAAAAATGAGATCCTTGCAGAGATTACTCTTTTTACATAAGGAATACCTATTTTTCATTCAATAAACCATGATATTGAAGATTGTTTGCAATATGACCCTAATAAAAATGTTCTCTAATTGGTCCTTTGAATGTGAAAGCTCAATTGGACTCTTAGGAGGAGTTGTCACAACCTGGAAGAATAGATTCCACCTAGTAAGAAGTGCCAAGGCTAAACATTATTTACATGTCGCCCTATCTTTTGATGATTTGATAGGAATATCAATCTTCTCAACATTTATGGTCCCCAGCAAAAATGACAACCATTCTAGCAGGGCATTGTGGACTAAGGTCTTCTATAATCTCCCTCACTCATACGTGGAGGGGATTTGAATCTAATCCTAAATAGTGTTGAAAAATGAGGCCCAAAAGCTAGATAGGACCCACTAGCTGATTTTTCCTCATAGTTGTTTGAATAAGTTGATTTGGTAGATATTGAACCAATCACTCTTACAACTACATGGTCAAATAAAAGAAGAGGGGATAATTTCATCAGTAAAAGGATAGATTGTATTTTAATCAAGGAATCATTCCTTGATTCTTTCCAACGATTCAAACATCAGGTTCATCCCACAAGGGGTTATGATCACACGAAAATTGTACTTGAGTTTTATAAGTCCCCTCCGAGACCTCCTCCACCATTAAAGTTCAACATGTTAATGTTTAAGCCATTATTATAGTT
>JASDQU010206806.1:40151-50728 GCA_032191745.1 Picea mariana
AGCTCTGGTTGTCACATAGGATCGTGGTTGCTTCCATCTCTAGGTCAAATAGACCAGTGAGCAACTTTCGAAGCCATATAGCTTCGTAGCTGGCAGAACATGCAACAATGTGTGCTGCTTCAACTATCCTAAGACCAATGCTAGATTGTTTTCTACTCTGCCACGAGATCATCGTTGATCCCAAACTGAAACAGCATCCTAAAGTGCTTTTCCTATCAGAAACACTTCCTGCCCAATCTGAATCAGTGTACCCGCTCAATGTGAAATCATGATCTCCATCATAATTTTGACCAGAATCTAATGTACCCTTAAGGTACCTCATCACATGTTTTGTAGCCACAAGGCTAAGTTGCACAAAACGGGGAAACGATACGAAGTTTCCGAAATAGGTACGATACGAAACATGCCCTCAAAAAATGGAAACGCTGGGTGAAACACCGTATATAAAAAAATTTAAAAAAATAAATAAATAAATATATATATATATATATATATATATATAGTTTTAAAAAAAATAAAGCATTATATTGCAAGAAAAACATAATGATACACATAAATGACATTTTAGAAGGAAAACCCTGTAGGAAGCTGCGCTTGCTAATGAAAGTGTGAGGAATGAGTGAAGCAAGTGGTTTCTTATAGCAAATGAAGGATATTTAGGGTTTTGGTTTACATCTAAAAGTTTCTTTTTTTAATTAAACAAAAACACATAAAATCATCTTCATTCTAATTAGGGAAGGCCAAAAAGACATTAACTAACATTAACTGGAAGTTTGGGGGCCCCACAGCCCCTTTATTTGCCTAAGTTTCTTTTGAAATCCACGAAAACCTGGCCGTATGGGCACGGTACAGCGCCGAAACGTCGGCGGTCGTACCATACGACGTTTCCCTTTCGAGAAACGTCGTACGGTACGACCGTACCATACCCGTTTTGGCGTACCGTACCATTTCGGGCTCCGAAACAAAGGGGGCAGCGGGGGGGCATTTCCTGCAACATAGCCACAAGGTGAACATGTCTAGGTTCTACCAGAAACTGACTCAAGGTGTTCATAGAAAAACAAATGTTTGGTCTGGTGTTCCTTAGGTACATCAGCGATCCAATAATTTTTCTGTACAGTGTGGCATCAATCAATTCTGACGAAGTATCGACCAACAGCTTCAGCTTCGTTTCCATGGTTGTATTCATGGGCTTGCACTCTAACATGTAGAATATCTTCAAGATTTCAACTGCATACTTCCCTTGATTAAGGAAGATCCTCTCTGGACTCTGCCATACCTAAAGACCTAAGAAATAATGCATTAGGCCAAGGTCTTTCATTTCAAATTCTGAGGCAAGTTTCTTTCTACATTCAATGATGAGCTTTTCTACTACGGTTAAGAATAAGTCATCCACATATAGTAGTAATATCACTGGCTCATCGTTCATAACCTTGAAGTAGAGGTTAGAATCTGCTTTACTCTTGGTAAAGCCCAAGCTCATCAGGAAACTATCTGTCCGGCCATACCAAGCTCTAGGAGCTTGCTTCAATCCGTATAATGCTTTCTTCAACCTGCAGACATGAGACTTCTTGTCTTCAACTTCAAATCCTTGAGGTTGCTCTATATACACTTCTTCTTCGATGACACCATTTAGGAAGGCTATCTTTATGTCCAACTGGTGCAACTTTCACTTCATCTTAGCTGCAAGGGCTATGATGGTTCTGATAGAAGTGTATCTGGCTACAGGAGTGAATGTCTCTTCATAGTCAATGCCTTCTTCTTGAGAAAAGCCCTGAGCGACGAATCTTGCTTTATACTTTTCAATACTTCCGTCAGCAGCATGTTTTATTTTGAAGAGCCAATTGGAGGATACCACGTCTTTACTCTTCGGTCTGGGAACTATTTCCCATACATCATTCTTTATTATGGATTAGTATTCCTCTGTCATGGCATCTGCCCATTCTTTCATATGAATGGCTTCTTCAAAGCCGGTAGGCTCCTTCTCTAGGAGGTCACACATCAAAGCCGTATAACTAGAGAATGGCTTTAGTCTTTTCACCTGTCTCGTGGTTCCTTGGGGAAGACCATACTTCTCTCCATCTTGAATGAGCTCTCTAGCCCAAGCTGGCTTTCTTTTATGGAGGATCGTCATCTGAGGTGGTTCTTGAAATTCTACTATATCATTATCTTCTGGAATTTCCTCATCAGGGGAAACTACATCTTCCCTCACTGGTTCTGCAGATCTGGGAACCTCCCTCACTGATTGTGCAATTCTGGTTATTACGAGTTCTTCTTCATGTACTTCTTCAAGCTGGCATCTTCTCGATTTCTTGAGTGCTACATGTTCATCAAAAGTCACATCCCTGCTAATCTCAATGTGGTAGTGACCTGGTATGTAAATCCTGAAGGCTTTGGATACCTCATAGTATCCCACAAATATTCCATTCATTCCTAAAGGTTCTAGCTTGTTTCTCTTCTCTTTCGAAATATGTATAAAACTGGGCAGCCAAATATTTTGAGATGGCTTACCTATGGCTTACCTATGTATAAGTGCACTATGGGATAATCGGTTTTGCACATAAACGGTTGTCATTGTTGCTTCTGCCCATAAGCACATTGGAAGATCTTGATCATGGATTATAGTCTTCACAGCTTCCATTATCGTTCTGTTCTTTCGTTCAGCTACACCATTTTGTTGAGGATTATAGGGAGTTGTGAGTTCCCTCTTGATCCCAACATCTTTTCAGAAGCTCAGGAACTCTTTTGAGGTATATTCTCCTCTAGTATCTGACCTGAGTATCTTGATCTTTCTTTCGGAAAGGTTCTCTATGAAGGCTTTGAATTCCTTGAACTTGTTGAACACTTCATCTTTAGATTTCAAAAAAATACACCCAGGTCTTACGAGAATAATCATCAATAAATGATACATAGTATATATACCAACTAATGGAGGACGATGGCATCCGACCACATACATCTGAAAGAATGAGCTCTAGGACTCCTTCTGCTTTCTTGTCTCTCTTCGGAAAAGGGTTCTTGATGTTCTTCCCTTGCGCACAACCATTGCACACGCCTTCATGGTCACTTTTGAATTCTGGTAGACCTGTGACAACTTTGCATATGTATGGGAGCGCCCTGTAATTGATGTGAGCTAATCTTCTATGCCAAAGTTCACATGAGTTTTCAATGGCATGGGTCATGGCAGCCTCTGAGTGACCCTTTAGTTTACACAAGCCATTTTCTTCTCTTCCAATGATGATTGCTTCATTCAGGGTTTCTCCTTTAGCCCACATGAGGACTTCTCCATCTATAAAGGCAACTCTGAAGCCTTTCTTTTCTAAAGTAGAAATGGAGAGTAGGTTCTTTGTCAAACCTGGTACAAAGAGTATGTCCTTCATCTTTAATGAGTTCCCTGAATTTAGTTTGTATCTTGATTCTCCCACTCCCTTGATGGGATATTGGTAATCATCTCCAAGTGTCACTTTCTGAGAAAACTTCTTTTCTAAAATACAAGAGAGAATGTCTTTCTGACCTGTCATGTGCTTGGAGGCACCACTATCAATGAGCCACGTGTCCTCTCCAGGTGTTACAGATCCTAATAAGGCCGAGATTAGGACATAGTCTTTGATCTGCTCTCTTATCATCTTTGCAGGTGGCTCTTCATCTTCAACTGCATGGGCATGGTGCCTCTTATGTTTCCTCTTGTATTCTTCTCGTCTGGCTGGACAGAATTTCGCACTGTGTCCCATCTTGTCACAATGATAGCATTGTACAGATGAGTAATCTCTTTCCCTTCGTTGTCCTCTCTTTTGAAATCTCCTTGGATGAGATTCTTTATTATTGAATTTGTTTGGCGGTTGAGGCTCTTTATGAGTCTCCTTCTGGAAGTAGGGTTTCTTCCTTCCTCTTTTCGTGTGAGTAGCTAGGGATTGATCATCATATCTTGCTAGTAGCGCTTCACGGTTAGCTACTCTTGTTTCTTCTTGAATGCATTCTTACCATAGACGGTCGAACTTCAGTTTCTCTTTTCTGGCACAAATCGTTTGGATGAATGCATCCAAAGGTCTTGTGAGACCATTAAGAGTTGTCATTATGAGCTCATCTTCATCTATTGTGTCTCCAATTGCTTCTAACTGTTCTTTAAATTCTGAGATTCTGGAAAAATATTCTTGGATTGTTTCTCCTTTCTGCATCCTCGTATTCTTCAGTTGAGTTCCTAGATTCATCTTCTGGTTTATGTTCTTTCCTTCATACAGTCTGCTTAAGGCATTAAACATTTCTTTCAGAGTCTTCTTTGATGATACATAAGGAATCAGGTGGTCTTTGATTGAATCTGCAATGATTCTTTTGGCCCTGATCGTGTCATTTAGATGCTTGGATTTTTCTGCAGCATCGTCGGGTTCTGGTACTTCTTCTTTGACGAATCTTGCTAGGTCATTCTCTTCAAGGATCAGGTCGATCCTATACTTCCAGGCACGGAAGTTTTCCACACCTTCCAGTTTATCAGCAAGCTTCGTGCTTACAGACATCTTTTACCTAGAGCTAGGAAAATGACCAAAAATTGAAAATGCTCAAAATCAAATTCTGAACTTACCAGGAGATGCACTTGGCTGAGGCGAGTATCCTGGTCCCCTTAGATCTAAGAAAATCCAATTTTTACCCCCTCAAACTTAATCTATGGATTTCTGGACTGGTGCTTTTGGTTTTCTGGTACTTCTGGTACTTCTGGTACTCTGGTTTTCTAGTACTTTGTGAAACTAGGGTTTCACTTTCCGGGAGATCTAGCCACTAAAAAGGTGCGTTGAGAGTGCCAAAGTAATCCTTGGGGGAGGGCACACTTTTCTAGATGGTTTTAGGGCTAAAAAGCTTCACCATCAAAAAGCCCTAATTTGCATGTACGACAACAATGACGTTTTTCACTCTTGTGAAAGATGCTTTCTTCAGCTTGGCTCTAATACCATGTTAATGTTTAAGCCATTATTATAGTTCTTTGCATTTCAATAGATAACAGCAACATAAGACAAGATCACTAAGAAATACACAATCACAAGAGACACAACATTTATCCTGGGAAACCCTCTAGGGGAAGAAAACCCAGCAAAACTTCCTTATTATAGATAGTCAATACAATGCCAAGAGATAACATAAGCTAATACAGAAGATCCTCTCCCAAATATGCGCCACTCTCTCTTTCTCTTCTCCAACTGCAATTCCAAAACTTGTCTCTCAATGAGCAAGTAAGGTGTGTCTAAGTGAGGCGCTAGCCTCCTTATTTACACTAATCTGGCACGTCTAAAGTGTCTCTTCACTGGCAGGGTCGACCTCTTAATCTGGGTGGTTATAACCACCTTTATTATATTCTGGGGCCTCTTTGATATATTCTGGGGCCGACTTCTTCTTTTGCCTATTACAATTATATTATGACCAATCCGCAAAAGGGGATTTGGTCCTTTTACAATGGCTGACATGATCAATCAACAATGGGGATTGATCCAATGAATAATATATCAAATAATAATAAGAATACACTTTGCAGTTACATTATTTCAACAAAAGTGACTCCATTAGCCCTATAGACATTGATCTCGACCTTATACTTGATTGATTGATGAGCACAACCCTTAAATCTTATACCTCGGGCTATTTACTAACCTTTCCTAACCCTAGATTAGACTAATCTACTAACATTCTTGTTGTTGTTACAAAAGTAAGCTACAACCAATTATTATAGCAGTAAAAGCTCCTAAAAGCAATTACTAAAGTTGATTTTTACATTGCCTCATTAGCTTCTGACAAGTGCTAGCATATTTCTTTTGTTAGATTATCATTTTGGGGCATTTTGAAGCTTATTTAAGGCATTGATTGTGAAGCCATCATCATATATACATTGTTGTTATAGATTTTTGTTTGCTTCATCTTATGTCAACTTATTGCTTTCATTGACAAGTCCAAGGTTTTATGAAGCACTAACATCAATTGTACTTGCAAAAATAGTGTTTTCTTATTATCTTGTTCTGGGCAGGTACACTTAAGCACATCATCGCTTCATATTGTTAAACCTTTGGGACTTTCTTAACAGTGTGACTTGTGAGAGGGGACAACTTTTCTTGATAACTCAACCTTTGCCTTCTCAAACCCCCAGGTCACAGGGGACGTCTACACTGGGCTCTCACCCTTAATAGAAAGAGGTGTCTTATTAAGGTGACAATGATAGGACAACCTCTTGTTACACCAATTTTCCATCCACTTGCCTTTCCCTTTTGGACAAGTACAAATTGTGAGATAACAGACATGATGAGATTAGGAGGTTGGATGACCTACCTGTCGGTGTAGACATGGCTTCCAGGAAGTCATGCATGGAGGATGATGAGCTTCCTATGATGAGCAAGCCACATTTTTCATCTTCTCAGTCACCTATGCTAGCCACGACACATGAAGATATCAGTGGCATTACTGATATGGTAGAGGAGCCTTGTGTGGGGATTGTACACAAGGGACATATGGATCTATAGACCCAGGAGGAGAGGTATGGCTTGGAGTTAGTTGACCTTACACATACCTATCAGTATGAGGAGAGTGAGTCACCACTCTTGGAGATTCCATTGATGGACCAGGTTGTGGAGAACGACAGCTTGTTGGGACACTTACTCCCAGGATTGATCTACAGTGATGAGGACGCACTCCTTATTGGTTGGGATGACCATAGCACGTGTCTGGACACATCTGTATGGGATACAGGCATAGATGATATGAGTAGGGTGAGTGCACAGGAGGATACAGTGCGATTCAGATGGGGGTCACAGTTGGTGATGGCGTGCAGTGGCATACAGGAGGATTCAGTAGCACAGTGGACAGTGCACAGTTTAGTACCTTATCTTATGAGCAGTGTGTTGTTGAGGATTCCATTATTGACATTAGCAGTGAGAGGCATGAGGTAGCACTTCAATAGGGTTGTGATCAAGAGTCACGACACTTGACAAGACAGTTGAGAGTCAGTGAGGACATGATCATGGAAGCCACTAGATGCACTGATGATACACACACATTGGTGGATGGTTATTGTTGGAGGGCCTCGATGGTACATGATAGTGCAGATAGGGGGCTTGCCATTGATGACTTCCATGCATTCATGGAGACAGTGACTGTGATGAGGGCTGACTACCAGAAGTTATTGATGGATAGAGATTACCTATTGGAGGTTGGCGAGATGTATGATAGGGCACTGAGGGAGTAGGAGGTTGAGGTGGACCAACTCACTCATGAGTTGGTGCGCACATGACGATTCTTGGAAGGCACACAGACAACCCTTCAAGAATCAGAGGCAAGATTAGAGGAGCTCCTTGAGGAAACTAGTTAGAGATCCACTATATCTATCTCAGCAAAGAGTCAGATATATCCTTCAGTTACATTGTTAGAGGATATTGGTGGTTTGGCAGACGAGCACCAGTGGATGGAGGAGCACGAGGAGATATACTTAGTAGAGCATGGAGATTACTCTCCCTTGCAGCAGTATACAGATCTCGAAGATCACCTTCACCGTAGCAGTCGTTGCACGAGTGATGATGGATGGAGAATGACTGACCTGCAGTTTGTGGAGATACCTACTGTTGTACCCCATGCTTGGTGTTCAGTGATGAGTACAGGCGATTATTTACCATGGTTGTCGGTGGACGAGATTTTGGTCAAGTCCTTGGGATTGACCAAAGCATATGATACTTTCCAGTCCTACAGTTGGTTGCAGATATTTATGATATCCTTTCCCAATACTTTCATCATTGACAGCAGCACAACGGGAGCTAGTTAGTGGCTAGTTAGGAGTGTCTTGATTGCATACAGCAGGATAGGGGTAGATTATCGGGGGCAGACAGTTGAGGCCTTAGGCATGATGGAGAGTATCCTAGGCCATGGGACAAAGGATATCTCAGAGGTTGCTACATATTCAAACTCTCATTCGAATGAGGGTGGAGGGATTTCAATACTTCCCAGTAGCGCACATCAGCAGTTAATGGGGATTGGAAGTGACAAACTTCAAAATTTGACATGGGAACCGAGAGTCTATTGACCACCTATTCAATTAGGGGGTCAACTCATGTGCCATGAAGATATGCATCATCAGATGCAAGTATGTTGAAGACATTTTGGTTCTACTTGGGCATTTTATGCCTCCAGCACAAAATTTTGTAAATGAAATTTCCGCACCCCTGTGTGGGTTAATAATGCAATAAGTCTACATAGATCATAGTTAGGTCAGGTACCTTGGGATGTTTTCATTGGGAGAGTTGTTTTCACCGAGGGTTTTTTATCCTCAGGTTGTCAATTGAGCTTTTTAGCCTAGTTGATTTCCCATTATTTTTTCCCTCACACTTGCAATAATTCCTCCAAAGTGGTGAACGGCGTTCTAATGGTCTCATCTTTTGGTAGCTATTATTTAGGAATGATGTAAATGAACATGTTAGACATTGTAAAAAGTTTCGCGGAATTTCGTCGAGTCTAGATAGGTTTTTTTTAATTAATTAAATTTAATTAATTTTCCTAAGGTTGGAATTTTAACTATTTAATTAATTAAATGTTTTTGAGCAAATATGGTAAAAACTGGGTCTTTTGGTTTTTGATAGGGGTATTTGTGCTCAAAAGAAATGGAATGGCACCCCCTACACCCATGGACCAAGTTTCAGCGCAGTCGGACAAAGTTTGCTATGCTTTTGTCCACCCGGAGTCAAAGTCAGTCAAAATAGCAATTTTAATTGCTAAGTCAATTTTTGTAATTTTTGTAAAATGAGTTAATGGGTTAGTATGAAAGTGGAATAGAGCAAGAATGAACCTTCCTAACCTACCCAACCCAACTTACCCACTTCATAACCTTTCTATACCCCCTAACTCACCCACTCAATAGATTACCCACGCCTATAGGGGGAAAAGCGGCCCCCCTCACACCCAAAACATTAGAAAACTTTAGAAACTCACCTAAATTGACTTGTGGGCCCCCTTCTTATACCAAGTGCACCCCCCCTAGCCTAACATACCACCATTTGATGGCCCACACCCATCCACCTCACTCATCCATGCTAAAACCCTAAGGTGGTGCGCCCCCTTCATTGAGATTCACTCTCTTACTTGTGATTTGACACTTGGCACTCATCAAAGTGCCTTCACCTTGCCTCTTGAGGTATAAAAAAAACCCCTCCTCACTCATTTTCTTCACCATTCTTTGAGCTAAAGTTATGCTACAGGATTTTCGCCGCACACATTCTTTCTCTTGCCATCTTCATTCAAGCTCATCTTCTCTTGAGAGCATTGGAGCAAGTATTTGCTGCAAGGTTCTCTCATTTGGTTGGATCTAATAATAAGAAGCTCTGGAGGTTTTGGATCATTCATGAGTATTCTGATGTGCTCCATCTATTGAGGTGATATTGTGTGAATTTATGCATTGGTTTTATGGTGTAGTTTTCTTGAGCAAAGTATTTTGTTTGAGTAGATCAATAGATAGTATTGTTTGCTGATCTATATATGTAGGATAGTTGGTATTGTGAAGTAGTTCATAGTATTCATTTATCTTGCATATTATTCTATTGTCATATCTCACACGATGCTTAAGTTTTGCAGATTTTGCCTCTAAGATAGTGGTTGGAAGAGCCTCAACAAGGGGGTTTTCAACCAACATCTTCTTATACTCCTTACTTCCATTTTAGATCTGATTTATTTATGTTTCATTTCATCATAGATTGTTGTAGCTAACTCTATTAGATAGGTCAAAATATTTTCATTTTAACTTGGAGATTTTATGTAAAAAATTTATGTGTAAAAAAAAAAAAAAAATGATTTTTTTTGTGTTGTGCAGCATTTCCAACAAGCATTTGCTTGTTGGTTTTTGCATATTCTTACCAGGGACAAGGGGAAACACTGCCGAAATCCACTTTCACAACACCCCCAAAAGGCTTCATCAAGTTGGTAAAGAATCCCCTTCTTTTCTCTTCTTATTCTAGCATTGTAGCAAGCCCCTGGAAAATTCCCTTGAGGCTTGCATTCTCTTGTATCATTTTTTGCTTTCTTTTATTTCATTTCAGCAAGCTTTAGTTGCCTACACCTTGGGTGAGTGATTGGCCAAGCCAACCCCCCAAAATCATTGGGCTAGTTCTTAATTTTCCTTTAAAGCAATTTTTTATTTCTTGCCCCACTTGTCCACAAGACAAGGTTGTGTGGCTAGCATAATAATCATCTAAGTCTTTCATTTTCCAACCCTCTTTGGCACAAAATTGGTAGGGTTTCCTCCATCTTGTGCCATTGTGAGTGGTTTGTTCCTTTTTTAAAATTTGCTTAATAAGTAATTGCCTACACCTTGGGAGAGTCACACCCAAAATCGTATGGCTAGGATGCTATAGATATGTGATGGTTTATATGTTTCAAATGGATTAGTATGCTCTAGAATAATCATCTTTATCATATCAACTTAGTTTAAGCCTTTAAGGCATATTTACATTTACATGCTTTGAGTTTTCTTCTTGCAAATATTTTACATGGTGCCTTAGATGAGATGTATTACATAGTTAAATTTATATCTTAAAGCAATCTTATTTATTGGGCATTCATAACTATCATAC
>JASDQU010206806.1:50828-60995 GCA_032191745.1 Picea mariana
AAAAAGAGGCAAATGGAAAGCAAATTGGCGAAACGAGTGACAATCCTATCACTATCACCTCAATAGGGTGTCTCCTTCTATTTAGGGTGGTAGGCCCAGGGGAGACGTCCTCGTTGACCTAGGGTTTTGAGAAGGGAAAGGGAAAGCAGCTAGGTAAAGGGTCCACTCTCACAAGTCACCACCAATCAGAAAGTCTAGTTTAAATAACCAATTAAGATGTAATATGCCAAAAGTGTACTTGACCGGAACAAAGCAATAGGAAAACTATATACTTGCAAGAGCACTTGTTGGTTAGCACTTCATAAAAAACCATTGACTTTCTTAAATAAAGCAATTTGTTGAATATCATGAAGTAAATGGAAACCTTATAACAGCAATGTTTATAGAGCAATAGTTCACATAAAATGTCTTAAAACTAGCTTCAAAATGACTAAAAACCATTAACCCTTGAAGTCATATCATTAGCATTTGAAAAAAGCACGTAAGACAAACTATAATTCAGCCTTTACAAGTGCTTTGTGAGCTTTTAATGCTGCATTAAATGGCTGCAACTTACTTTAATAACAACAACTAGTAGGTTAGTAGATCAAGCTATTCTAGGGTTAGAAAGTGTTAGTAGTTTGTTCAAGAATACGTTTTGAAGGTTGTGTTGATCAAATACTCAATGGAGATCTTAGACTAGTGCTTTCTTAGGGAAAAATGGAGTCAATAAAGTGGCAGCAAATGTTGAAGAAGCAAGATGATAATAAGAGAACCAAAGACAAGAGGAGTTGATGGATGAAGTGTTGGTAAGCCATGGCTTCAACCACCAAACCCTATGGGAAAATGACTACTAAGGTGTAGGTAACCCTAGGCCTTAGTAGATTTTCCTCCCTCTTTAACTCAAAGAATGAAGCAAGTGACGGCTAAGATGAAGCAACCAATGTTAGGGTGTTGCAATGGCAAGGCCCTTAGCAATGGCTTCAAGAAAAACGGTTCCTTGGCACAATCTAGTAGGTCGATAGCAATTGAGATAAGGACAATAACATGTGCTTAATCTCCTAGGGTTTCAAGCTAGCAATTTCATAATCTTTAACAAAATGCAAAGTAAAGATACTATAACCATTCAAAAGAAAGAAGAATTGCAGAATTTTACTTACATTCACTAAGAATAATCTAGCACATCACCTAGTTGTAACCTTTCCACCAAGAAAATGCCAAAAAACACCAAGAATAGCCTTCCTTCAACAAGTGCACACTAAATTTCAGTCATAAAACCCTAATTAGGGCGCAAATTTCAAACCTCACAAGTGTGAGTGAAAGATGATGAAAAATACGAGGCAATTTCCCGTTATTTATACAATACCAAAGACAAAAATTAGGTCAAAAAGGCTGACACGGCTAGTTACAAACAATATCCAATTTTTACATTAAATGTCACAAATAAACCCTAAATCAAGCTGCTAAGGTGATGTCATGCCCCTTTAGGGTGATGTTAGGCCCTTTTTGGGCAATGTTGGCCTCCTGGAGAAAAACGTTAGGCCTTCTTGGGCCTCGGGAGCCTGCCACATGTGCCACTTGGCACACAACTGTGTCCAAAACATCCCAAAACATTGGATGACGTCATGGGCCTTCCAAGGCCTACATCATCATGGAAAGGGCACAACCCCCCTAGGTCTAGGCCTGCCAAGCTGCCCCTGGTGAAACGTCCTCCTCTCTCTCTGATGGAATCCTCTGATGTGTCTCTGCCCCCTACTAGTGTCTTAGCATCCATCTGGTGGGCTTTTAGCCCCATGCAGGTCTGAAATAATCATCTCCCCATGTGTACCTGTCCATTGGGGTACCTGTCCATCGGGTGTGGCCCTGCAACATCAACAGATACGCCCTCCATGGGCTCATAAGTCACAGGGATCATAGCAATGTCAATCACATCTAATCATCAAGTTTATTAAACATGTGCATAAAACCCCCTTTACCCGGACAAGTGTTCAAAGACATTATACTAATCTACAAGCCAAGTTTGGAGGGAACGTTAGGACGTCCTATTGGGCTAATGTTCATTGGATGTGGGATGTTTCCAGGAGGAGTCAAACCTAGGCCATGTGAGTGGATGAGGTGGTAAGGGATGTCTAGGCAAGGGGTGCAATGATAGCAGGGAAATGTATGGCTTACTTGTGGGTGCCTCTGAAGAGGGTGAGTTGCACCTGTCATGGATGCAAATGTTTCCAAGCCCATTTATGCCTTTTATCTTTTATTCTTATTTCTTTTTCTTTCAAGAGGCAATCAATCTCTTGGGTACATCTTATGGTTGTTTAAAACGTTAATTGCAACAACGCATCTCGTCTTTAATTTCACATGCAATTTTACTTCTTTGTGGATTAATTATCTAAGTCTCAATCTTGAGTATTGTGGAACACTTGTGCTTTAAAGTTTCAAATATTTTATTAAGTGTTCTTTATGGTGTGATCCCTCAAGAGATAGCGCATCCCATTTGGAGGCATCTTCTTGTTGGATCTTGAGTGATTGTGGTTGCCATTGAAAAGCAATCCAATAGAGCAAGTGCTATTGGGGCATGCTTGGCTTAATGTAGATGATCTTCATGTTTTAAATATCTTTAAGTACCTACACATCTAAGCACATGGTTGTTTTCCTTCCTTTGTATATTGTATAGCTTGTATCTCTTGTTCATAATTGTTGTACTATCCTTTCATTCTGTATTGTAATTTTGTATCTAATTGTACCTTTGTAATCTTTGTAATCTTTTTGTAACAAAACCCCCTTAATATTAGTTGACCCCTTTGCCCAACCATAGGCACTAGTCTTAGTTGACTTAGGGAAGGGTTTGCTTGACATAAGTAGATAGTTGCATCTTGCATTGTTGCCTTTGCATCATAGGTTAGTCTTCCCCCCAACCTTGTAACTAATTAAAATCAACTCCTAGAACATAACGTTAATCATATCTAGTAACTAGGGTCTACCCCCCTTGGCTTCCCTAGGAGTGAGCTTAGATGGAAGAGGTTCAAGTCAAAGTGACAGCGTGGACTTTAAACCTAAGCATTGTGCCTCCAAGGACACACTAAGTGAGCAGGACTTAGCTCACATTTKCAAGTGTGTATAAGGAGGGCAACAAGCCCAATAAAATACATGAATACAAAGCAGTCACACTTTTGTCTCATCTGCTGACTGTGATAACAATCACAAGTGAAAAAATGTCCTCTAGTTACCCCTACATGTCAAGGGGTAACAAGTCCTAAGCGATCGGAAACATAGAAGATRAAGTAGATTTGTTTGTTATCGRAAACATAGAAGGTGAAGTAGATTTGTTCATAATCAACGAGTTAGGATTTTGTATCTTAGCTTCAATATTTAAAGCTAGTTGGAAGGTGTGCTCCTTTGATGTACATGAAAGAGTTCAAGCTCCTTTTGAAGCTAAGGTAACAAGCCAAAAATAGACTTTACGCAAAGAGTATCTTTAGACTCACTTAGCTTTAGTTTCAAGGAGATTTTGTTGAAGATGTCAATGAATTGTTGGATGGTCTATCCCGGGATATGTCAAAGTTGGAGCCATTTCACAAGCAACACATCCGTCTAACCTAAGGTTTAGAACCGTTTGTGGACAACATCCTTAAAGTCTTCCCGAGAGTCAATTGGATGTTGGTTGATGGCTGTAACTTGCTAGGTGTGGGTGTGCCACCATATAAGGGTATGATCCCCCATGTGAACTTCAACAACCAGAATTTTTCGACCTCTTTCAAGTTCGACTACGTCTTGAAATAATTTTCCAAACTGCTGATTCAAGGGTTGAGTTTGTCATTGATGAGAGCCCCATCAAACTTATGCGCAAACAGTTGGTGTCCAACTTGAAAGTCTTCTAAATAGTGGGGGCTGCCTGGTGAATAGTGGGTTGAGGATGAGGCTATGGTTGGCCTGTTGTTGACTGGTGATGATTTGTTGGAACATATTCATCATATCCAACATCATTTTTCACTGAAACACCTATTGTTGTTGTTGACTAACAAGGGTTTCCAGCTAGCCATGTTGTTCCTGCTTTTGTTTGACCAAGATTTGGGAAGGATGGAATCTTGAGAGTCTCTAGAGTCAATTAAGGCTCCGTGTAAAACCTTAAAACTTTGACCTATACATGAGGCTCATGCACTTAAATTATTACAGTACAATGATGAATAGAATGATTTAAAACAGCTTAATAAATATAATGTAAGACAATTGCGATTACTCCATATGTTGTTCCTCCATGATCTATTATTTCCTTTAGCTCATTCACAGTTAGGATTTTACTTACAAGTTGACAGATTTGTGGGGTTATAATATATATCAGGGGGATTGAGGTTTTGTTTAAAATCAGGCATCAAATACCAGACTACAAAATCAAGACTGTTTCAAAATTGAAATAACTCGATTACCTCAGCAGCAGTACCGGGAAGTGAACCAAGCCCAGCTTCTTTCAACTGTGAAAGGAATGCTCCAACACTGAAAACACAAGTGAAACAGTAAATGAAGATTGACAAATTCAATACAGGAATGCTTGAAAATTATCTATAGAATGAGAAATTCATATCAATCTAGTGAAACTGAGAACCTGATACCAAGTGTGGCTGCTCCCTGAAAAACCTCTAACGGTGAAAATGCATGAACATGAATTTGAGGAACAACACTCTTCACAGCACGCAGAATATCCAAATATGTCTTCCCAGAGTATGCTGGATGGATACCTCCCTGCTTTCAAGTAACTGGAGATATTAGTAATACTGTTAACACTAAACCACCGATTCAAAAGCTTGTCTTTACCAACCAAGTGGATCCTTCCTTCTTTTCTAAGATGGTGAAGATTAGTATTCCTCTAAAGCACTCATACTTGCCAGACAATAAAGGATAATAACAACCCAAAAAGAACGAAATAGGGCAAAGGACTGGAGTTTACAAATGCCAGTATAAGAATGTATTAGATGATTTCTTCATATGCCACCACAAGTTAATCACTCCATGCCTTCTTCAACCTTATGAATCCATGCACACAGGAATGACAGTAATGCCCAAATAGATACAAACCAAGAATACAACATTTAAATTATTCATGTTAACAACGTTAGTATATCTAGAACATACAACTATTTTCTGTTTTTATTATCATTGTGGGGATGAACAAACTAACCACAAAAAGCTATTTTTCACATTATTCAAATCCATACTTCCAACGTCCACAGATGCAGTGCGATMAAGTGCAGGTACAAAAATTTTGGAAGCTAGGTTTTCTAATGCAGGTGTGAAACACATGTTTTACTGGAAAAATAAAAACCCATAGMTAAGAGCAATACAAGGCAGAAACCAGATTTGCAAACATGCAGCCCAGTTGCGTGAAGGAAAAAATGTTTTATAGGGATCTTGGTCATTGCAATTTTACAGTCAATGTGGAGGTAAATGGTGTCCATGCATCTCAGTTACTTGCAAGGAAAATCACACCAGAATATKGACAGGGAATGCAGACAAGAATATATTAAAAGAGAGAATGATATGCTTGATTCATTCAATAAGTTTTGGATGTCAATACATATAAGGGAAGCAATGCCCTGTACCAAAATCCCATCCAACCGCTTTATTAGTTAATCTTTTAACGTTAATTTTCATATGTCACTTAAGTCAATTTATTATTAAGCTYAAGTACAATTTCATATGACCTTTATTATCTAAAAACTTTAACACACTCCCTTAATGGTCACACAGAAAAAAACGTTTGTCCCAGAAAATAAACTTGTTTGGACCAAAGTAGTCAAAGACGTCTATAGCATGACTCTCAAATGCACTCCAAAACACAGATTTTTCTAAGTTCCCAGGATTCCGATACGGATTCGGATCCAGATCCACCAGATTTTTCAAAAGCCAGGATCTGGATAGGGCTGGGAAACAGCAGGTACAAACAATATAAATATATTTTTTTTTAAATAAAACTTATATGAAATTTTAAAAATATAACTTTTTAAATATATAATTTATATTTACATTTGTAATATATAATCTTGAGATTACTGTTTGATCAGTTAGTTCGAGTGATTGAGTAATATGATTTGCAAGGGGGATCAAACCCTCGGGCTGGCTGACATGTTAATACTTGATGTCTTTGTCGAGTTAGACGTACTCGAGTTTACATCAAAGGTTTATCTTGATTACCATTCATCAACAACAATAAAGGTCTCGGGTTATGTGCATGAAAAATATATAATACTTATATTAATAATTATAAATAATAACTAATGCAATACATTAATTATTTTCTGAAAGTTAAATTATAAATTTATGATATATAAATAATAATTAAATTATAAATAATAATAATTCAATACATTAATTACTTTAGAAAAATTAAATAATAAACTTATAATATAAAAAGTTAAATTTGAAAACATATATATTAAATTTTATTTATTAAATAATAAAATATAATTTATAATATATCTACATAATAACATTACTTTATAAGTTTAATATAAACTAAATTATAAAGTTATAGCATATAAGACAAATTAAATATTAAAACTTGAAAATTATAACCCATAAGATTGAATGTGATTTTGCGTTACCGAGGACGGGGCTTTGCGACAGGTCGGAACAACACTCGTGATTTTGGGTTACCGAGGACGGGATTTAGCGACAGGTAGGACGAGGCTTTGCGACAGGTTGGAACAACACTCGTAACAGGAGAACAGATAGTGACACAGGACACTATGCAGACACACTGTCGGCTTCCAGCAAACAGTCGTCGAATGATAGTGAGGGTCAAGGGCGCTACCAGTGACCGTCGAGAAGATTATATACCCGCGCAGGAAATTGGTCGACATGTCAATGAAGAAGGATCCGTTTCACTCTATAAAAGATCTGTTTCGGAGCGGATCCTGGGTGGATCTTGGTCCGGATCCGGGGATCCGCGTATCCATCACCAAGGACGGACGGATCTGGTAACATAGAGTTTGAAGTTGTCGCCAAATGAGCAAAAATGTCCACTGCACGACATGTCAGTGGCATGGTTGATGCAGCACAAAATATCTCACCAACCATTTTATCAATCATTGACTCTTCAGCTGAATGAGAATCAATGTGGGTTAAAAAATTTATCCCACATACCATGAATGTAGAATCTGATTTCAACTCCAAGAAGTTGTCCCCTTCCACACCTAGGTATCAAAGTGTTACAGAAATCAAAAATCATGCCTTTGAATCCCACCGTACTCCATAAAGAGTCTCATTGACACCTCCACTTGCACCTTCCATGCCTGATCCACAACAACCTGTGTATGATTGTGTGGCCTCTTCACATCTATCGATTGTTTTGCCATAGCTAAGACTAATCCCAATACATCCTACTGCCACTTGTGCTACTTGCGCATCATCGCATGATGACTTTTCAGAAATTATAGCAACGAGAAAACCCAAAGAAATCTGTGATCACCACTATGATTTAGATCAGAATTTTCATTGAATCTAATATCCCTTCTCACAAAAATCTCATTTCTGCAAGGATCCACCAAACTATAAGCTTTCCTTTCATCAACATACCCAACAAATAAGAGTTCTCTATAGGTAATATCCCTTCTCACAAAAACCTCCTTTCTGCAAGGATCCACCAAACTATAAGCTTTCCTTTCATCAACATACCCAACAAATAAGAGTTCTCTATAGGTGGTGTCAGGTGGTGTCATCATTAGCAATTGAACAAAAGACTTTTTAGATGGTTCACCTTTGGTTTCTTACTCATCCAAACCTCCTCCTGTTTGGTTTCTATCAAAAATTCGTTGGGACTCCTATTCAGCAAACATATTGCGATATTTGTAATCTTCTCACCCAAGTATTTAAGAATTTTTTTCTTTTCTTTTACCCAATCTGCTGTGTGAAATTTGAACACTTCGTCAAACAATTGGTTACGATAATGGTTTATGACTGTTGCTGGTGTGATAATTTTTCAAACAGTTCGTAACCCATTTTGGCAGGTACATATAAATAAAAATATAAAAGCAAATTATAGAACATCAGGAGTAAGATTAACAATAGTACATGAGATAAGTCGGACTGTTATTTGATACTGAGTTGGGCTGTTATAGCAGTGACAAAACCCACAGATTTCTTTCTATTACCACAACAAACAACCAAATGACATCTGATCTATATAGATATGAATGCACAACAATACGAAGAGATAAGCAAGCCTGAGTGATGTATATATGCTGTGGCAGTGCCAGAGATAAAGAGACAGCAGTCCACTGCAGGTTACTCGCTCCCAACCTTTCCAGAACTCAGCTTTCAAGAGAGACGCCTTCCCATAATCTGCTGAGGAACGAGTTTGTAGATTTTTGAGAAACTATGAGGGCTGCCCAACAGGTCTGTCTTTGACCTCTTGTTGGGCTCTAGGTTTCATTAACCAAATCTGTCCTTTGATGCGTTTTAGGACAGCAAACAGGTCTGTTCAAATCTTCCAAGAATTATGCTCTCAACTGATGGATACATGCTCTTTCAAAGTGCCCTTACAAGTAGTTTTAGTAACCCAATGTTAGAACATACAAACATCAAAACATATAGCACTCCTCTAGGATCTTAATAAGCTCCTACTGCTGATCTAAACACCAAGCATGCATGAAATTTGGACACAAGTATTTTTGGTCAACATGACCCTAGATAAAACTCCCCCGGGAAAAACCAATTTGGAGATAGATGTATATAGGAGATCTCAAAGAAAAATTTACAACAAGGAAAACATATACAAGTGAACCTAGTACAATACCAACCACACTTAGATGCTTTGGAGTCCCTTGAAGATGTGCCTACTAGCCCTTTGAAGTAAGGCATTCTTTGCCTTGGTGCACCCTTCTTCTTTCGCTAAGGCTTTATCCCTCTTTCCTTGTGCTTGCCTTTGCCTTTGCTTGAACCTTGCCCTTAGCCTTTGCCTTTGCCTTAGCCCTTGGTCTTGCACCCTTTACACAAGAGTGCCTCCCTACTTGGCTTAGTGCACACTATGCTCAAGTGTGCCCCTCCTCTAGCAAAAACTCACCACAAATATGGGCCCTCACTTACTATGTCTGTGCACCAACTACTAGAAGGTGTATCAACTGACAAAAGAACACTCCCTCTCAAACTGAGTAGTGAACTACTCCTCTGTTGTCACTGCAGTACCATCCTATTGCTTCTTCTTCTTCTTGAAACACTATCCAACATAGTGCCCCATCTCTCAACAAGCAAAGCATCTCACTATGCTCATGTCTATTTCTTTCCCACTGCCACTCTGTTGTGGTTTGGCCCCTCCCTTGGGACACTGTCTAGCACCATTTTCGATCTTCGTCTTTCCCTTTGTCCAAACAGCAAGATCCTCATCACCATCTGATATATGTTGTTGTCCTAAAGATCCAGAGTTGCATCTCAGCTCCTCCTGTACGAAGTCGTCCCAAAGTCTCTCCCAACTGTGCATGACCTCCATAGCCACAATGCCTCGCACAAATGAACCCCGAGGTTGGAAAAAGTTGTTTAAGGTTGTCCTCACCAAAAAGTCTGGAACCACAATCTCTCTGATTGCTGCTACCTCATCTCGAATCTGTGTAAATCTCCTAAGGTATGATGTCACCGACTCTTAATTGAGCATCTGAATGCTCTTGAGCTTCTCTTGCAAAACCATCTTTCAGTTCTAATTGGGACTCTACTAGAGCTTGCACAATGAGGCCTATTATCCCCATTTTGTGGATAACTAAGGAGATGATGTCTCGACGCCCTTAGGTTGCAGATATGGAGTGTCGAGAGATTTCATGACCAGCAGTACCCTTTTGCACAGATGGAAAACCCACTCACCACCACAAATGGTCACAGGTTTACAGATGGCATCCACCACACCAGTTGGCTTCCGAAAGGCAGTGGGCCTTGCTCCATGAGGTACAAGTCAGTATTATGGTCAACATCATTTCAATATCGAAGCCATTTGATTATGTTGTATCCATTGTTGTTAAAAGCGGGAGCGTTTTAGGAAGCGGGAGCATCGGAAGCGTCATTTTCCAAAAATCCTCAAAAGCGAAGCGTCCAGGAAGCGTTTGTTATATATACATATAATTTTTTATATATATTGCATTTATATTCAAAAAAATATGTAGAAAGACAGATTAATTGCAAAATATATGAAAACATGCATATTTGTACATCAAT
>JASDQU010206808.1:0-12274 GCA_032191745.1 Picea mariana
GACTTGGTCTTTATCCATTTCCCTTCATTTATCCAGATTGACTTGGGGACGTCTCCCTTGGACTTGCCCTCCTGAATAGAAAGAGCCCCCCATCGAGGTGACAGTGGGTGGGGAAGCTCCTGTTACGCCGGTTTCAAAGCCCTTGGCCCTTTCCTACAAACCGTGCGATAACAAAACTGATATTGATGATCTGGATGGAAAGATCTGAAAAAATTAGGCGGTTTAAGAAAAATGGCATTGGAAATGGACTTCGAATGTGAAAGTTATGCCCTTCTAAAAAAAGGCATAAACAATAACCAAAGATCCATGTGGCAAGTAGAAGTCGGTCCACGTGGTGATACCCCTCCAAATAACCTCACTTTTACAAATAAGTTGTTTTATGAAGTGACCCACTTTTAAAAAAAGAAGCAAGGATCAATTTTACAATGAAGTTACTTTATAAAAGAAAGTTGCATGCAAAATAAATAACTTTAAAATAAAATATTAAAACTACTTATAGTGATTCACTTTTATACTTGAAATGAAATACACTTTACAATAGATGCATGAACTTTTTCAAAAAAAGTAACAAAAAAGAGACTTGAACTCAAGACCTCTTACTTAAAAAGGCAATTTTTAACCAAGTGAGCTAGCAAAACATATCGTGTTGTTTAGAAGGTGGATTGGGGGTGTTGTTGATGTTGTTGTTGTGGAAGACRGCCTTGGAGAGCGTGCTTATAAAAATCTCTTTTCACACAAGAAGAAATTTTCGCTTCTCGATGAAAACAAGGGTTAGATCTCAATTAGCTTACACGAAAAAGGCACTTTTTCCGATCTGTTTTTTATTTGYYGAGATCGCACAGGGCGCAGAGCAAAGAGCATACGCAGATCCAAAAGAGTAGCAACTTAGAAACAAAAAATAGAAAACCGAAATAATACTATGCAAAAATTTAAAAAGGGCATATTCAACCTTTATAACTATGGATCTAACTGAAATGGTCGTATCTTGGGCAAACGAAAACCTTTTCAAGTGAAATGAAAAGCATGCATGGCTGAAACAAGTGCTTCGGATGCAACCGAACAGTCCTCTCAACCCAGAAATGTGCGAAAATGGCAGAAACCAGAGATGAGGCAACTTGGCTTCATGATCTCGATCTACAACAGGAGCAAGTCTTCAAACAGAGGAGCAAGTCTTCAAACAGGCTCTAATACCATGTTCAACAACACAGGTATTCCAACAAAGGACTAACACCTTTAGTAACCACTCACACAACCAAATCAAAGATCAACACACCGATGTTTTGACGTGGTAAAACCCCTACAGGAAAACATCCACAGCCCTAGCCAACACAACCACTTGGAGCAATTTATTAATGCAAAAGAAAACGATAAAAGAGAGATTTTACAAGAGAGTTTCTCACAATCGATCATCGAAAAATGACCCTCCATGCTTTTGAAATAGAGATCATGGACCAATCGGGTGTTAAGCCACAGATCAATGTAGTCATTAAGATCGAGGAGAATATGAACCGTAGGATCACTCTATGTCGAGAAAATATCGTGACCGTCGAATTTCCTAAACTACAAATGCATACTAAAGAAACACACTTTTACCTAACACATTAGACCAAGTATATCTTAACTAACTCCTAAGTGTCTAAATATCCTAACAAAAGAGGGCAAAAGAGGGCTCATAGGGCAGTTCACTAGCATTTGGCCCTCACCCACATCGATGGATATTTAGATGCAAAAAAAAATGGATGGCCATGATCAAAGGAAAACTCACAAATTACCTCTATGGAAGAGAGTTTTACACTTTGTTTGAAGCCAAACAAGGTAGAGACTTTATTTTTTGAAATTGATCATATTTTTTTGGGAAGGGGGATGCATCTTAATCATTGGACTCCAAAGTTCGATCCTGAACTAAATGTTCCATCAACCATCCATGTTTGTGTCTACTTTCCTCACCTACCTTTACATTGCATGAACAAATACTCATTAAGGAGCATTGGCAACAAACTAGGAAAATACATAGACAAATCTAAACCAGGCAAAGGCATGTTTCCATGCGCAAGGATTTGTGTTGAAGTAGATCTACAAAAAGGGTTGCCAAAAGATATTATGCGCACCCTAGATTCCTAGAAGCATGTGCAAAAGTTGGACTACGAATAATTGCCATTCAAATGCAAATCCTACCATGAATACGGGCATTTTGCCAAAGATTGCAAGAAAAATCTACCTCAAACTTGAGCAACAACAAAAAAGGAGGATCAATGGCAAACAATGAAGAAAAAACTAGGCTCAAATCATGCCACCCCCTCTGGCACAAGTCAAGTTGCTCCCTCAATTTCAAAACAAGTTGTTCCTCCTGGTTCAAATCAGGTAGCTCCCTCGAGTTCTCACCAAGTAACCCCTTCAGCTCCAAAGCATGTCGTCTCCATAGCACCAATGCCCAAATTTCAAAATCAATCACCACAACATACACATTTGAAATCCTCTCTTCGTGAGAGGCAATTGCATCGGTTGAAGTTATCACTTGCCCTGTTATAATCTCTCGATCTTTTTAGCAACCTGTTTATTCAAAATCTCAAGTGGAGGGCCTTCTAACCACAGAAGAAGATCTCAAGCTTAGATAGGCAAGAATAAATAGATCTTACTCCTGGAAAACCTCATTTGCAACCTAGTTGAGTAGTAATCAGAAAGAAAGCTCAACAACAACTTAATGAGGGAGTTGCAAAAGAAGATCGAATCACTAAGAAAGTAGGGAGAAAACCAGCAAAGGATAAAAAGGAAGAAGTAGCAAACAAAGAAAAAAGCTTAGGCATTCAAACCACTACTGAAAGTTTGTTAGTAGCAAGAGAAAATTTCCACAGACTCAAAAGCCCAAGATCTCAAGTGCCACCAAATGGTCCCAATTGGGTGGTAGTTCTAAACCTCCATTTGTGAAATAAAGATAATAGTCTCCTGGAATCGTAGAGGTATGGGTAACAAGTTCAAAAAAGCACTTAGGGATATGATTAGATCTTAAAAGTCAATCGTAATCTTGACCCAATAGAATTAGATATACTAGATGTCGAGAAAAAGCAATGGAAAAATAGTGCAGGTGTAGCGGTTAGAGCTAGCGGAGCCTAAAGAGGAATATACACTCTATGAGACAATACATTGTTAAAATTGGATTTCTCTCAAAACACTCAAAACTAGATTTTGACTTGTCTTACTCATCAATTCACAAGTATGAAAATCCATATCTTTAATGTCTATATGCCAACTCGTTACAAGGAAAAGAAAGAATGTTGGCAATCCTTCAAGGTACTAAAAGATTCAGAGTTCACTAGGAATAGTATTGTGGTTGGGGATTTTAATGTGATCTTATCAAACAAAGAAAAGAGAGGAGGTAGTATAGTAAGGGATCCCTTCAAAGAAAATATGGTGTATATTATTGAAGATTGGAATCTTGTTGATGTCAAGCCAATAAAACGAAAATACACCTAGACTAACAAGAGATTTGGGCCAAGTCACATAGCAACCAAGTTAAACAGATCTCTCATCCACAATGATCTTCTTAGAAATAACCAAATCATAACTTCTAAGATTATTCCTTCCAATGTGTCAAACCATAAGTCCAACTCAGTTATCTTCCACCAGTCTCAAGATCTTGGCCCTACCTTTAGATTTCACCCTCTTTGGTTCCACAATCCAAAAGCTATAGAAATTATTTCTAAGGTATGGAGTAGACCAATCTTTGGATCTCCATCCTTTGCGTAAGAAGCAAAATTGAGAGCTGTAAAGTTTGCTCTAAAAGATTGAGATAAATCTTCCTTCACTTCTCCTGCCCAAGAACAATCAAATTTGCAAAATCAGCTTGGAAGTCATCGAGCTAGAATGGAAGATGGAGATATTACAAAGAAAAGCCTATTGGAGGAGAGAGAGTTACAAACACCACATTCTTCCACAAAGAAGCTAAAGCAAGACTTCAAAAAAATACGGCAAAAGAAATAAACCTTGAAGATGGAACGCAATTGAGCAACTTCATAGCCATCAAAGAAGCAACACCCTCTCATTTTGAGTCTCTGTATATATATTCCATCTTAGCAATGTTGCACGATATGCCTTTGTTGGTTTCTACATAGGAGAATACAAATCTAAATAAGGAAATAGAAGTAGAAATTATCAAAGCCATTGGGGTCTTGAACCAGACAAAGACCCAGTTCTAAATGGATTTTCCACTCACTTCTTCTGTGCCCACTAGTCCATTATCAAGATAGATCTAAAGCACATGTGAAATCACTCGCGGAAAAAGAATAAGCTTCGGGGAAGCACAAACTCATCCTTTTGGGTGTTCATCCCCAAGAAGTCAATCCCCCCTCCTCCTCTAGATTCAACCCTATCTCTTTATGCAACTCATCTTACAAAATCTTGACTAAAATATTGGCAAATAGGCTAAAAAAAAATCTTCCTAAAATCCAAGGGCCCTCGAGGTGTGCTTTGTGTACTTCAAAAGCTAGGACTCAGTGGCATCTCTTTTTTTATTATCATTTTTCCAAACATGTCTGGAAGTTCACATTTGAGGAAACTAAGCATAGAAAGGTTCTCCCTGGTTCTTGGAACAAAATGTTTACCTCTTGGTCTAAAAAATACACTGGAACATTCTTGAATAAGCCCATTCTAAAAAGAGCCTAGGCAATGCCTAAATTTTCTTGTTGTAAAGTATGGCTTACAAGAAATAGATCCATATTCCAACAATACATCATATCTCCCAAGGCTAATACTGCCAAAGCTCATGGCCTTCTAATTGAAACAATTCGGGTTAAGGGTGTGAAAGGCCACAATATTTTGATGTTGGAGCAAGAGCAACAAGATTGCCTCAGAGATGTACTGTTGGGGGATGTCTCTCAACCAAGAAGCATTAATTCAAAACCCAGTCATGGGATAAATAGGAAAATCCACTTGGAGGAAGAGGAGATCAAATGTTGACAACTCTCTCAAAGGAAATTTATTCTTTTCTTTGACAAGGCCTCGAAAGGAAACCCAGGGGGGGCAAGTGTAAGGGAGATTTTTCTAGGGGTGGCGCTATCTCTCTATCAAGAGCATAAGATTCTTGATCCAAGGTGAACAAGGAACTTAATTTCCATGGGAGACTCGACAATAATTATAAGACTTATACGTTGCTCCTCCACTTTGTCTAATAGCGAGCTAGCAAGGCACATCCTGCGAATCCAAAAAGAGGCCAACCACTTTGAATCTAAAGTATTTCCATGTTTTAAAGATCAAAATCGACAAGATGATCATTTGGCCAATGAGGCCTCTCACTTGGAAGGTGGAACCCTTAGGGAAAAAGGGGATGTATCCTTTTCCCCAGTTTCTTAAATTTATTAGAACAAATAATCCAAAGTTTTGCATGCCATCCATCTAAGCCAAGTAGCATGTCAGATTTAAGACGAGAAGAGGAAAATCAAAGATCGTCATAACCCCTGTACCATTGCACATATTGTGTTTAATGGAGGAGCAACCTAATTGGGTTTTATTATGAATATGGGCACGGGTGGGATAATAGAGTCCTGGAGTCTTAGCAAGTATTTCACCTCTAAATATGGTGGTAGCTCCTTGTTTCTTCTAAGATGCATTCTTCCCCATCAACTCAATCACAACCCAGAAGCGCCTCTTCTTAGCCTGTGTTCGGTGTTTTTCTAGAGGCATCCCTTTTCAATCCTGGCAACAGTGGAGGTTAGTCGCTTGGATTCTATAAGTAATTATTCAGTTATAGCTTGTTCCCTTATGTTTTATGGTATCRAGTTAGTGGGGGAATTTGAGTGGTTCTCAAAACAGGCAAAGGATTTTAAAAAGGGAATTGGAATCAGTTTTCTTAATCTCTTTAGAGCTAAGATTGCATGGAAAACGAGTATCATCCAGGGCATTTCCCTTTATGTGAAATTACAAACATTTGYCATGTCTTACGAAGACAAGAGGCCCTTATAGAAGACAATAGGACTTTATTTTCTTTGTTATAGGAAAAATTCATGCTTAGGAGGAAAATCATAAGAATTGGTATGCAGTCTTAATGGAGACTTTGTTATAGCAGAAGAGACAATTAGAAACTTTATAGGTTGAGTTCAAATATGTTATGTCATCTAGTTTCAAGTTTGGATAGGAATTCTTAATCGACATCTCCAACTTCAGAATGTCTATAGATTCAAATGTTGAGGAAATGAAAGAGGAGTCATCTATTCACCAGATGCTTGGAGATGTGGACATGGTTGGCATAGACCAAGATCCTTAGCCTTCTCCTCTGGAACAAGATGAAGCACACAGCAAGCATGTTTTTCATTAATTCTAGGATTTATCATCTTTTGTGAAGTATCTCTAGTTTTACATGTCCGTTATAGGCTTTATACTAGTGAAATATTTTGGACATCCCCTACAAAGGATAGCAATGTTTTTTGTAGTTAATCTTCAAGTTTTTGGACAATTACTGAATTATAGATTGTGGGAGAGTCATACCTCTTTTTGTAATATTGTGTGTCAAATGAGGTCGCAACAACTTTCTAATACAAAAATTAATTGCTTCATTAAAAAAAATGACACTCTTCAATAAAGTGCTCACATGGGACAATTGCAAAAGAACATGGTGTTAGATTTAGAGCTATTATTAATTTCTTTTCAATTTAATAGACAATAATAGCATAACCAGGTTCACTGAGAGAAACTTAATCACAAGGCACACAACATTTTATCCTAGGAAACCCTCATGGGGGAGAAAACCCTGCAAAAACTTCCTTAATATAGAATGCCAATACAATGCCAAGATAAAAGACCAAACACTAGAGAATATCCAAGACTGAGCAATGCGGCTCTCTCTTCTCCTTCTTCTAACTACAGCTTCCTTCAAACTTGCGCACTAGATGAGTGACTTGAGTGAGTGAGCTAATGAGGTGCTATCCTCTCTTATTTATACTAGTTGAGGAGTGCTAGTGTTGTGTCTCTTCATTAGGCAAGGCCAACTTATTCAACTAGTGGTTAAAACCACTTTAATTAGCCCTAGGGGCTGACTTCTCAATTAGCATCATATAAACATGGTTTGACCAATCCACAAAAGGGGATTTGGTCATACATAAGTCCTGACATGATCAATCCACAAAAGGGGATTGATCTATAAGATAATAACTCAATTATAATTAGAATATTCTTCGCAATTTCAATATTTCAATACTCCCCCTTAACAAGAAGGGTATTCTACAATACAAAATCATCAAGAGAGAGAGAGAGAGGGCAGCAACATCATCAGCATCTTGGAACATTGACTAGCGCATCTATAAATCATCGAAAGTTCACAACATGAAGCTGGAATAGCATCATCATCATCGTTCACAGCATGGAGCTGGAATAGCATCATCATCATCGTTCACAGCATGGAGCTGGAATAGCATTATCATCATCGTTCACAACATGGAGCTGGAATCTGAAACATCAACATCAGTTTGTATAAAACTATAACAACAACATCAACAGCACTAGGCTGATACAGCGTCATCAATAGCACGAGGTTTATACAACAACATCATCAACAGCACAAGGCTAGAGCAACAACACGAGGTTGGAGCAACATCATCAACAGCACGAGGCAAGCAATAACATCATCATCATATAGCAACAGAATGAGGCAGGTCCAACAACAACATTTTGTGGTACTCTGACAGATCCTAAGGATCTTCCCAAGAATCATAAGATTCCCTAGGATATAAAAATCCTAACAAAGCTACCACGTGGTACTCTGACAAACTGTCCTTACTGGACCTTCGGGATCTTCCCAGGAATCAAAAGATTCCCTAGGATATAAAATTCTAATGGAGCTACCACTACTGACCATAGTCGGCATATACATGCACAGATACTATAGCAAACCGTCCTTACCGAACCTTCGAGATCTGTCCAGGGATTAACAGTCCCCTAAAATATAAAATCCTAACTGAGCTACCAGTGGTTGGTCAAGATATCATAGTATCATCAGTATCACTCCCCCTTTCGAGAGAGGTCCTTTCAGACTATACCAAGCTTGTCTCGAAAGTATTCAAACTTTACACGAGACAAAGGCTTGGTAACACATCTGCAACCTGCTCATCTGTGCCAACATATTGGAGCTTTACAGCTCCCCTCTGCACCATATCATGAATGTAGTGATACCGGATTTATATGTGCTTCGACTTGTCATGGAACACTAAGTTCTCCGTAATCTTTATGCAACTCTAGTTATCACATAGAATCACGGTGGCTTCCATCTTCAGATCGAATAGACCTATCAACAACTTCCGAAGCCACGTGGCTTCACAACTGGCGAAACATGCAACAATGTATTCCGCTCCTGTCGTGCTGAGAGCAATATTTGATTGCTTCCTACTCTACCATGAAATCATGGTTGACCCCAGACTGAAACAACATCCTTAAGTGCTCTTTATATCAGAGACACTTCTAGCCCAATCTAAATCAGTGGAACCAATCAGTCTGAAGTCGTGATCTCCAGTATAACAGAAACCAAAGTCCAATATACCCTTAAGGTATCTCATCACATGTTTTGCAGCAACAAGGTGAACACGTCTGGGCTCTACCAGATACTGACTCAACAAGACACATGTTTTATCTTGTATAATATCCATTTGGAAGATACCACATCTTTGAGGAACTTTCGCCTACATCATGTTTTATCTTGTATATCCATTTGGAAGATAACACATCTTTGTTCCTCAGTCTGGGAACTATTTCCCATACATCATTCTTTATACTGGATTGGTATTCTTCTGTCATGGCATCCACCCATTCTTTCTTCTAAATGGCTTCTTCAAAGCAAGTAGGTTCCTTTTCTATGAGATCACACATCAAAGCCATATAACTGGAGAATGGCTTAGGTTTCTTGATTTGTCTCATGGTTCCTTCTGGGCACCATACTTCTCTCCATCTTGAATAAGTTCCCTTGCCCAAGTTGGCTTTCTCTTGTGAGAGATCATCATTTGGGGAGGCTCTTGAGATTCTATCATATCATGATCTTCTGGAATCTCATCATCAGGAATAACTGTAACTTCCTTCATTGGTTTTGCAACTCTGGGAGCTACAGGTTCTTTTTCATATACTTCTTCAAGCTAGCATCTCCTTGATCTCATGAGTGTTGCATCTTCATCAAAGGTTACATCTTTGTTGATCTCGATATGATGGTAACCTGGTATGTAAATTCTGAAGGCCTTACAGACCTCACAATATCCAACAAATATTCCCTTCTTTCCTGAAGGGTCCAACTTAGTTCTCCTTTCTTTCGAAATGTGTACAAACACTGGACAACCAAATATCTTGAGATGGCTTACTTCTGGCTTCTTTCCAGAGAACATTGTTGATATTATGGTAGCTGCGAGAGGTATTTACCTCCATGTGTAAACCTGACGAGGATAGAATACTCCAGGAAGCAAGAAGAAACTCTAATGAGTTGGCTAATAACCCTAGAAGACTTGTCAGCTCAAGAAGATAATTTATATTAGGTTATTAACCTCCAAGAGAAGAAGTCAGACAGAAATAATAATATATATTGAACAGACAGATACCCAGAATGAGAAGTCGGCCCAGGCAGTTAGCCAGAATTAGTATAAATACAGGAGGCCAGTTCTCATTCTGGCAGGCAGTCTCAGAATTGCAGGGCAGCAACTTGTGTGCACTACAGTGCCCAGTCTTGTGTGCAGGTTTGAGGAGAGTTGCCATTGCAGCTGCTTCAGCTAGCAAATCATGTTTGGCTTGGACTATCTCTTGGTTAGGGTTTGGACTATTTGATTAGCTCTTGTTGGTGCGCTATCCTTGGGGAAAGGTGCGCTACCCTTTGTTTGGCTATCTAGCCTAGGTTTTGCTTTCGGAGTGATTCTCTGTCAAGTTTAAGGTGCTCAAAGGGTGGCTTCGGCCTATGGTTGGGTGACAATAGAGATATTGTCAATGGTAAAACGAGCACATCCATTATATTATAACAGGTTATGGGCCCACACCTCCTTCATTCAGTTTAACCGCTGGAAGGAAACATAGCCAGAAGGATATTAAGCTCGTTGAAGAATTGTCGCTAGGGTTTCCAACAGGAGAAGTCACCAAAGCACTGCCGCTAGGGTTACTAGCAAGTGCAGTTGCAAAAACCCTAATCCTCTCGTTGAGACACCTTAAGTGAAAAGATTGACCTAATCTCCGGATAGATCAGTGCGCCCTAGCCTAGCACATCTCCTAGTACTCTCAACAAGCCAAGACATCAAGTTTGAGTTTGTGGTCAAATCTAGAGTTTGACCAAGTCAAAGCAGCCATGACTTATTCTATGAAGTCAGAGAACAAGTTAAATGGAGCCTCTAACTTCAGAGCATGGAAGACAAGGATTGACCTCATCCTTTCCAAGAATAAAGTGTTGGATATCGTGAAAGGAAAGATCGTGGAACCAGAGTTTGAAAAAGAAAAAGAGAAGGAACCACAGAACATTGAAGTTATGGAGAAGTTCAAAGACAGTGACATCAATGCTATGAGTACCATAGTGGAATCTATAAAAGACCACTTGATACCCTACATCTCCCATCTTGACTCATCGAAGAAGATGTACGATTCCCTAACAAATCTCTTCTCGGTCAGAAACATTGGACAAGTTATGAGTCTGAAGAATGAGCTCCGTGACATGAAGATGAATGATGAGGACAACATAACATCATATTTTGTGAGAATCTCTCAGTTAAGAGATCAACTACAAGCTATTGAAGAGATCATCTCAGAGAAGGAATTGGTAAACATAGTACTCAATGGTCTTCCCAAGACGTGGGATGCATTTGTTGCAAGCATGAACACAAGAAAGGAGTATCCGACATTTAAAGAACTTTGGACTTGCTATGCTCAAGAAGAATCAAGGATCAGTGCAAAAGAGAAACCCCAAAATAAGCACGATGATCAAGCCTTCACAGCAAGATTCAAGAACTTCAGGAACAAAAGGAAGTTTGGTTCAAAGAGGAAGACAAATCAAGAGAAAGATATTTCAGAAATACAATGCTTCAACTGTCGAAAGTATGCTCACTACAAGAATCATTGTCCCGAGCTAAAGAAAAGGAAGGAGAAACACGAAGCATCAATTGCCAAAGAAAAAGAACCTACAAAGAAGACTAAGTGAGATGAAAGAGACTTCTTCTTCTAAAGGTAACAATACTCTTCTCATTTCTTGTACATATCTTGTTTGCATCGTCTCTGTACATATCTTGTATATCTATCTCTTGGAAGATAATGTGTTCCAAGAAGAACTATACCTATGGAAGAACAACAAGATAAGGATCGATATCATTAGATAATACACATGAAAGGATGAAATACATCAAACAAATCATGTGAAAGCTATTGCAAGATAAGTCGAATCGATCATGAAGAAACTTAGAAGAAGCAAAGACAGAAAGAAGTCGGCAATCAAGAGGAAATTAGAGAAAGACTTATGACGTTTTGTAGAAGACAACAACACGGAAGCGTGGACTCTGTTAGACAAAGGGAGTCGATTATATGCACTCATACATCAAGCAAAGATTAGGAGGGAGATAATCCTATGATCCATTGAAGATGATGAAGTATATATCCATGGTAGCAGCCATGAAAGACAGTACTTGTCCAATTCAACCTCAGAAGAAGTCTTCTTCGAAGAGAAGCCTTAAAGTATCCCTCGTTGTCCATCCACATCCGTGATCCTATGATGAAAGAAAGAAATGGAATCTTTAGGGCATGGAATCTATAAGAAACTCCATGGACCCGGGAACTAAAGAAACACATCAAGAAGAACATGAAGATTCCAAGAAAGAAAGATAAGCCAGAACAACCAGTCATTGTATTAAGAATCACATGATTACCAGCCTAATATGAACTCGCTAAAAGCAATCAACTAAAAGTTTGGTGAAGAACAGTGTATATATGCAAGCATTGCAAGATCCAAAACTAGGGGTTCTCCCAGATGGAGGGAGAAGACTATGATGATTATTTGTTCCAGTAAACCAAACATATATCTACATGAGTCATTATATCATCCGCAACTCCATGAGTTGGAGTTCTACATCAGATAAATGCAAAGACTAATTGAACAAAGAGCGTATGAAGAGCAGCCTCAAGACTTTGAGGCATACTAGAAAGAGACCCTTGTATGCAAATGGAAAAAGACAACTTGGTGGAGAACCTCCAGTGCACAGCAGAAGCGTGGTGAAGATTTTCTATAACAAAGATATTGTATCAAGATGATTACTCAGTAGATCAGATCTCATGATGACAGAAGAAGTGC
>JASDQU010206808.1:13925-28576 GCA_032191745.1 Picea mariana
GTGAATGGTATGTTTTTGTGCTCAAGACCATTACCTGTAATACCTCCCTAGCAAGGAGGGAGTGTTGATATTATGGTAGCTACAGGAGGTATTTACCTCCATGTGTAAACCTGACGAGGATAGAATACTCAGAGAAGCAAGAAGAAACCCTAATGAGTTAGCTAATAACCCTAGAAGACTTGTCGGCTCAAGAAGATAATTTATATTAGGTTATTAGCCTCCAAGAGAAGAAGTCTGCTAGAAATAATAATATATAATGAACAGACAGATACCCAGAATGAGAAGTCGACCTAGTCAGTTAGCCAGAATTAGTATAAATACAAGAGGCCAATTCTCGTTCTGGCAGGCAGTCTCAGAATTACAGAGCAGCAACTTGTGTGCACTGCAGTGCCCAGTCTTGTGCGCAGGTTTGAGGAGAGCTGCCATTGCAGCTGCTGCAGCTAGCAGATCACGTTTGACTTGGACTATCTCTTGGTTAGGGTTTGGACTATCTGATTAGCTCTTGTTGGTGCACTATCCTTGGGGAGAGGTGCGCTACCCTTTGTTTGGCTATCTAGCCTAGGCTTTTCTTCCGGAGTGATTCTCTGTCAAGGTTAAGGTGCTCGGAGGGTGGCTTCGACCTATGGTTGGGTGACAACAGAGATATTGTCAATGGTAAAACGAGCACATCCATTATATTCTAACCAGCATATCTTCGGGGGTTTTGAATCCAAGTGCACTATGGGATAATCTGTTTTGGAAATAAACTGTTGTTCTCGTTGCTTCAGCGCATAAGTGCATTAGAAGATCTTGATCATGGATCATAGTCTTCACTGCTTCCATTATTGTTCTATTCTTTCTTTTTGCTACACCATTTTGCTGAGGATTATAGGGAGTGGTGAGCTCCCTTTTAATCCCGGCATCTTTGAAAAAGCTTACAAATTCTTTTGAGGTGCATTCTCCTCCATTAGCTGACCCGAGTATCTTGATTTTTCTTTCTGAGACATTTTCTATCAAGGCTTTGAATTCCTTGAATTTTCCAAGTACTTCCATCTTTTGATTTCAAGAAATAAACCCAAGTCTTGTGAGAATAATCATCAATGAATGATACATAGTATACATACCCACTTAGAGAAGTTGATGGCATTGGACCACATACATCTGAGTGGATGAGCTCCAAGATTCCTTCCACTTTGTTGTCGCTCTTTGGGAAAAGATTCTTTATGTTCTTTCCTTGTGCACATCCCTTGCATACACCTTCATGATCAACCTTGAATTCTGGTAGAGATGTGTAACTACCTTGATTACATATGGTAAGGCTTTGTAGTTGATGTGAGCTAGTCTTCTATGCCAAAGTTCACATGGACTCTCAGTGGAGTGAGTCAAGGCTGCATCTGAGTGACCTTTTAATTTATACAAGCCACCTTCTTTTGTTCCAATAACAATTGCATCTTCTATGGTTTTTCCTTTAGGCCACATAAGAACTTCACCATCTATGAATGCAACCTTGAAACCTTTCTTATCTAAAGATGAGATAGAAAGTAAGGTCTTTGTCAAACCTGGTACATATAGTATATCCTTCATTTTCATCGAGGTCCTTGAATCAAGTTTGTAGGTGGATTCTCCCACTCATTTTATAGAGTATTGGTAATCATCTCCGAGTGTAACTTTCTGGGGAAAGTTCTTTTCTATAAGGCTAGAGAGAATGTCTCTCTAACCTGTCATGTGCTTAGAGGCACCACTGTCTATGAGCCAAGTATCCTCTCTAGGTGTCACAGATCCGAAGAGGGCAGAGAATAAAACATAGTCTTCAATCTTTTCTTTAATCATCTTTGTGGGTGGCTCATCATCTTCAACTGCATGGGCATGGTGTCTTTTGTTATTTCTCTTCTTGTATTCTTCCCTTCTGGCAAGACAATTCTTAGTAATGCGTCCCATCTTATCACAATGAAAGGATTGATAAGAGGAGAAATATTTTTCTCTTCTTTAACCTTTCTGAAATTTCTGGAATCTCCTTGGAGGGTGAGATTCTTTATGGAAATGGGTGAATCTCTTTGAGGAGTGAGATTCCTTATGTAGGTGGGTGTCCTTCTAGAAGTGAAGCCTTTTCTTTCCTCCTTTAGTATGAGGAGCTAGGGCTTGATTTTCATCGCTTAATAGTATTGCTTCTCGGTTAGCTACTCTTGCTTCTTCTTGAACACATTCTTCCCATAGACTGTCAAATTGGAGTTTCTCCTTTCTTGCACAGATAGTTTGGATGAAGGCATCCCAAAGTCTTGTGAGACCATTAAGAGTTGTCATTATGAGTTCATCTTCATCTAGGTTGTCTCCAATTGCTTCTAGTTGTTCCTTGAATTGAGAAATCCTAGAGAAATAGTCATGAACTGTTTCTCCTTTCTGCATCTTTGTATTCTTGAGTTGGGTTCTCAAGTTCATCTTCTGATTAGTATTCTTTCCTTCATACATTCTGGTTAGGGCATCAAACATCTCTTTTAGAGTGTTCTTAGAAGCCACTTGGCCCCTTAGAGTGTTCTTAGAGTGGGATCAAGTGATCTTTAATGGAGTCTGCAATGATCCTTTTGGCCCCAACCATATCCTTCTTGTACTTTGCTTTAGCTGCATCTTCTTCGGGTTCTGGTACATTTTCCTTTATGAATTTTGCAAGGTCATTCTCTTCAAGAATGAGTGCAATCCTATACTTCCAGGCACGGAAGTTTTCCACACCTTCTAACTTGTCAACAAGCTTGGTGCTTGCAGACATCTTGACCTAGAGCTGGGAAAATGACCAAAAAAAGAAAGTGCTCAAAAATTAAATCCAAACTTACCAGGAGGTGCGCTGGGGTGAGTAGGTTGGTGCAGTATGTTTTCAAAAAATCCAAATTTTACCCCTTGAAGCCGAGCTTGCGCAAATCTGGACTGGTACTTCTAGTACCGGTTCTGGTTTCCTGGTACCAGCCAAAACTAGGGTTTTACTTTTCGAAGGCTCTGGTCACTGAAAAGGTGCACTCAAGATGCCAAAGAGTTCGCTAGGCTAAGGCACGCTTCTCTAGATGGTTTTTAGGTTGAAATTCCTTTCCAACAAAAAGCCCTAATTTTTTTGTACGATAACAATGACGTTTTTGGTTACCTATTGAAAGGTGCTCTATTCAGTCAAGCTCTGATACCATGTTAAATTTAGAGCTGCTTTTAAGTTCTTTTCAATTTTCTAGACAATAATAGCATAAGTAGGATCACTGAGAGAAACACAATCACAAGGTACACAGCATTTTATCCTGGGAAACCCTCATGGGGGAGAAAACCCAGCAAAAACTTCCTTAATATAGAATGCCAATACAATGCCAAGATAAAAGACCAAACAGTAGAGAATATCCAAGACGCAATGTGCCTCTCTCTTCTCCTCCTTCTAACTGCAGCTTCCTTCAAACTTGCACACTAGATGAGTGACTTGAGTGAGTGAGCTAATGAGGTGCCATCCTCTCTTATTTATACTAGCTGAGGAGCACTAGGGTTGTGTCTCTTCATTAGGCAGGGCCAACTTCTTCAACTAGTTGTTAAAACCACTTTACTTAGCCCTGGGGGCCGACTTCTCAATTAGCATCATATAAACATGGTTTGACCAATCCACAAAAGGGGATTTGGTCATACATAAGTCCCGACATGATCAATCCACAAAACGTCAAAAACCAAAAAACCTATGCGATGAATCCGAAAGAACTCTCTAAACAAAACAATGGTCGCAAAAGTCTTAGAACAAAAATAAGATAATTATAATTAGAATATTCTTCGTAGTTACTATATTTCAACACATCGAAGGGTCCAAGTAGGTGTATCATATTTCATCATTATTAGTTCACTACTCTTGTTCAAGAGAAGTATGGAATGAAGCTTTTAAACTTGTTAACGAAGATAGATCCACCATAGAATGCTTCAAAGGTTGACACAAGAATAAAGAAATCATTGAACATTGAACATTGCCTTGTACAGTAGACTGGGCAATCTGGCTTGCTAGAAGGAAAAGGCATTCTTCCCGTAAAGGTTTGTCATCATGTAAGGTATGCATATGGTGGTATCTGGAAACTTGTGAAAGTGAAGCCTCTAAGAATTATAATTCAGCGTGATATTCACCACTCTAAGACCTGGGGATACTCTAAAGGAGCTAGTCAAGGTTCCCCAAGCATATGTGGTTTAGGAGACATCTTCTTCTTAACCAAAAACCATAACATTACTTTCAAAGTTGCCTTTGAACAAGTAACAAATAACAAAACAAGTCCGTGTGCACTATGGATCTTGCTAAAATTGGCAGCAAATAGAGGATTTGCAAGCATTCAAATACTTGGAGACAACAAGCTAGTCATAGATTGGGCAAAGGGAAAGGTAGAATCAAAGAATTTGTCACTTTTCCCAATTATCAAAAAATTCAAAGAAGTAAAAGTATCCTTTGAAAGTATATCCTTCCTTCATTTATTCTAGGAACTAATCAAACCACTAATAAATTATCGAAGGAATCTCTATTACTACAAGAAGGATCACTAGTTACAGTTGAATCAAATGAAAGGGGGCTTCTTCCGAAGAGGCAACCTTCATATACTAAAGAATTGGAAATTCCAAGGAGGCTCACCAAACAATGTAGTTGAATCAACTTTTGAAGCTATCAATATGAACAATGATTTATGTTTTACTTAAAATTGGCTTAAAAACTAGGATCTTTGTTGGATGACTATAATTTTCTAGACTTTTTTACGTTTGCATATTAAAGTTAGTTCAAATATTTTTGTTTTTTTTCAAAAGCAACAAAGTGACCTAGTCCTTTGGAATGTTGTTAAGACAATGAAATGTGTATTTTAATTTCTAGTAGAAATATCATATATACAAGTTTTTCTTGAAAAATAAGAGTATCAAAATTTTATGACTTGTTAATTACTATCCTATTCAACCAAAGTACCTCACAAACTACAATTGCTATTGCCCTACACTCTAAATTCAATGAAGGAAAGTGATTGCTATTGCCCTACACTCTAAATTCAATGAAGGAAAGTGGCACTACCTTCTCAACCATTAAATTTTCCATGTACCAAGACTAAAGAGAAACCCTATGGTGAACTTCCTCTCGACCACTAACCCTACTCAATCAAAATTTGTGTAAACCGAATCTAAAATTTTATCCTCTACCATACACGATCCCATACTCCAAGGTACCCTTCACATATCTTAAAATCCTCTTGGCTACCATCCTTAGGAGCTTTCATAAATCTTGAAATAAAGTCGACTACAACTTGGTCACTATGAGATAGATCATGTTGCCCACTAACTATTTGTCCACCAACTGATTTGTTAATACAAAGTCAGATATATTTGATAACTTTAGCCTAGCATCCATTGATGTAATTGCTCATATGCAATTAGCCCTCATGAATTTCTCCAACAAACTCTCAAAATACTTTGTTTATGACACAAACACGCCACCATTAGTTTGCCAAAATTCTACACCTAAGTAGTAATGAGCGAGACATAAATCATATGTCAAAAGTCAAATATAAATCAAACCATACTTTTTATTTTGTACCAACCTCACTACCTATGGTGCTTATGTCATCTACATAAACTATAGACATAAATCGTATGTCAAAAATCAAATACAAATCAGACCATACTTTCTATTTTGTACCAACCTCACTACCTATGGTGCTTATGTCATCTACATAAACCATTGTAATCACCAAATCACCACCAATTCTTCTAACATTGAGATTTGATCAAATGGAATCTTCTAAATCTAGATTGTGTAAGATATTTGTGAAATTTTGTATACCAAGTTCTTGGACCATGTTCCAAACCATAGAGAGCTTTTATTACTTGGAACCCTTGTGATTGATACATAAACACTTCCTCCTCCAAACCACCATTGAGGAATGTGCTCTTTACATCTGTTTGACAAACCTTCCAACCAAAAGAAGCTGCCATAGTTGTTTGGAATCAAATGGTGACCAAGTTCATTGTTGGAGCAAATGTTTCATCATAATCTACGGCCTCTTGCTAAGCAAAACCTTTGGCAACCAACATTGCCTTGCATTTGTCTAGTGAACCATCTACATTATATTTTTTCCTATAAGCCCATTCACAGCCAATGGGCTTCTTACCTAAGGGTAGCTCTTCCAACACCCAAGTGTTGTTTCTCATGAGAGCATCATATTCAACCTTCATTGCCATTTCCCATTGATCATGCCCTTTGGCTTCATCATAATTTTCTGGCTCAAGGGAATTATGCACTAACATTGCTGCAAAATTAACATGTTTAGCTTAATTCCAAGGTAGCTCCTTCAACCTCACATCCTCCAAAAAAAAATTTAACGACACTTTGTTCTACATTTCTTTCCTCCAAATCAACATTACTTATAACCTGATTTGGTGTTATTTCAACATCTGAATCAATATGTGCAACTTGCTCATCTACTTCTAATGACTCACCTTCTCCCCACAATAGTGTGTCTTCAAATATGACTTCTCAACTTCCAACCAGTGATTGTCAATAGATTTCAAAACTGATTTGCACTGAAATATCCCTAGAGTTTCATCTACATTAACATCTTTGTTGATTACTACCTAGTTAATAGTGATGTCCAACAATCTATAGGCCTTATATTGTTAATTGTAACCAACAAACATCAACTTTCTATATTTGGCATCTAACTTTAAACTCTTTCCAACTAGAATCAACAAACATGTTATAGAACCAAAAAACTTAGATGCCTAACTTTGATTCACCAAAACCAAGCCTCCTCTTATGTGATGTTTTGGGTCGCCTTTGTACAACTTTTAATGCATATACACAACAATGTGTACCACTCCCTAATGTTTGTATTGTACAACCCTCCACTACAACATGGATCTTTCCATTCAACCCCAATTTGTTTAAGTGCAAAAAGAGCATTTTAAATCCTTCTTACAAAAATCAAATAATTCATTTGAACAAATTTCTTCTCCATTATTAGAACAAAGGACCTTTACACACCTTCCAAACCCCTTTTCTATTGCTTCCTTAAGCACTTTGAATTTGGAAAATGCAACAGATTTCTTCTTTAAGAAATAAACCCACTGCTTTCTGGAGAGGTCATCAACAAAAAGTAAGAAATACCATGCACTAGATGTTGTGCGTGTCTACAAAGGTCCACAAATGTCACAACGCACAAAGTTCAACATTTCTTCAACTCTCCTACCACAAACTTGTAGCTGAGTAACAAGGCCGTGCCAAACTGAATTACCAATCTATTCTGGATCCATAATTGTACATTACTTGATCCATGATGGATCCTTTTGGGACTTAGTTAGATGGATGCTTAACGAATGAACTGTATCTGTCACGAATGAACTGTATCTGTCCATGAAGTTCTAGATGTTATGTTCCTTAACACCTAATGCAAGAACTTATATCGCCTTCTTTTCCACTGCAAAAAAATTATCTCCTCCCTTGTATATTCTTCAACATGAAATTTTACCCAATCTAAACATTGCCTCTTCCTTCCACATAATACACTCTATCATCACCCAAAATGGTAATCTGATCTAAACTTGTCCTCAACAAACCAATCAAATATGTTTTGATGAAACGTAATCAGATTACCAAGAATTTGACTTGCCTTATGTTTCAAAAGGAACTAAGAAATAAAGCTCTATTTCCTTTTTTTCCTCCTTTTCCACAATGTTTTGTTAAGTTTTCTATGCTCCTAATTATACATTTTTTTCTTGCACTCAGTCTTCAAATGCCCTACTTTGCCACTTATGGATGTACTTTTACCTTAATTTGAAGTCTCAAATTCTCTTTCATCGTTGCCTGTTCCTCTTTCTTCAATTGCTTTACCTTTGTACTTTTTTGCAAAAGCACTTTCAAAGGTGCTATGGCTGCTTCCAAATAGCTTCCCAAAAGTTTTGTCGATAGATTCAAAATTGATGTTGAGTTTCTACAAAGTTCTCAAATGATGGAGGTGAACTTTTTAGGAAATTACCACCATATCCTCTTGAATTACATATCTCCATATGACTAATAATGGATCCCCACTATATTTCAACTTCAATAAATGCTCTGAAATTAATTCCCCTTCCATCAAGTTGCATTGAAAATGGCATGTTTTTAAGGTAAAAGGCCCTACCTTTATCTGAAGATTCGTGAATCTCTCGTAGACATTTCCATATTGTGCATGCATCTTCCACATCCTGTACTTAAGCAAGCATTTTGTGTAGTAAGTGGTAACTACGCTTTTGGTGAGCATGATTGCTTCTATGGTCTTGTATTCATATTCATCTTGTTCCATGACTACTCTATCTATTGATGCTTCAAAGTCCTCATCTAGCTCACTTGAAGCTTTCCCAATCACTTAATCAACTATAGAGTATCATAATTTATATTATTGGGACAAACACAATTAGTAGAGTACAATTTCACAAACCTAAAGAAAATAGTAATCACAAGACAAGCATAAAACAAAACAAAAAGCAAGACAATAAGAGACTGTAGGAAATTCAAAATCCTAGGTCACTATAAATGAGGCCAACGAGGGCTTGGTTAGATGATAAAACCAAGGTGTTCCATATCCCCATCAAGGTTCAAATACCCCAAAGAAACGTTTACTTTCTCTCTTGGTGTACAAGACATAAAGGAGGAAGGGGAAAGGGGGAAAGAAGATTTCGGTGTTGCCCTGCCCTGCCCTCTCCCTACCCTTGCCCTGCCCTCTCCCTACCCTTGACTAGAGTAACATGCATCTCCCTACCCTTGACTAGAGTAACATGCATTGTTATAACGACTACTTGGATCCTCCTCTTAAGATTTGGATTGCAAAACCCATTATATTTTCTAACTTACCTATCAAGGCATGCCACACTTTATGCTAGGGTTATGCATGTACATTGTGCTACTTTTGTTGTAACTTGTTGCAATTTTCCTAGCTAACGAGATCATTAAGAACTAAATCAATCACATTCAAATACTAAATTTTCAAAAGTACTTACATCCATATCCTTCATAAAATCACCATTAAATACAGCCATAGACGAGTACCTAGCATTGAATGCCTCACTAACAAAATAGCAATACTTCTATACAAATTGTAAAGTCAAATATTGCTTGTTTGGATATTTGACCATTAAGTAACAATAATTCAATTGGCCATATGGAGGAAAAAAGGTAATTTAGAATAAGATTCTAGTGAATTTCAAGGTCTTCATGTATATCCTACATGAAAATTCTACTTTAGAATACAAAGAAAAGGCATCGAATGTAACTCATATGGCTCCATTACAAGAAAATTCTACTTTAGAATACAAAGAAAATGCATCGAATGTAACTCATATGGCCCCATTACGACGAAACTTCAGCACTACATCACACTACTCATACCATTAGTAAATAACAATGAGCATCAACAAGCATCTTGATCGTGTTAAAGCTTAAGATATACACATATAGCACATATTCTAGAAGGAAAACAAGAATAATATAAACTTTACAATGAAACCAGCTTTTAGAAATCAGGATCTACATTTTAGGTTGCAGGTATTTCGAACATCACATAAAGAACTGACATGATAGAGAAAAGCAGTAAACCACGTACTTTTTTTGGGACGGCCATTTTTCCCTGAGTGCGAACGCTTGTCATGCTTGCTCACAGCACCTCCCGCATGGTTCTTTGCACCGACTGCAACATGTTTCGCTTGAAGTTCAGGTCCAGACCTTGGAGATTTGGGGAGTCTTAAAGAAAGCACCGAATCCCTACCCAGGGATGCGGATCTCAAAAGCTCTCGCTGCTCATCCGTCAAGAACCCATCAATGGAAACATGGTTTTTCGCACTGCCTGCAACATTTTTCCCTTGAAGTTCAGGTCCAGACCTTGGAGATTTGGGGAATCTTGGAGAATGCAATGAATCCCTACCCTGCGATGCGGATCTCAAAAGCTCTCGCTGTTCATCCGTCAAGAAACCATCATTGGAAGCCATTGTGCAAATTTATAGATACGCAACAAGGCTACAGGATCAATAGGAACCACAACTCTATATATCTACTTCGTCGCTCTGCAAATATAAGCAACAATCATACACCATCAAAACTACTAATGCTAACACTACTTTTCTTAGATAAACCCCAAACACTAAGCAAAGGTAATTTATCAGTGCATCTAGAGAAAGCCGAATGTCCAAATTAAAAGTCGGAACGCTATTATTTCAGATCACTGATCATATGCAGCATTTCACTAGCACAGATCCATCTTGACCCTGACCGGATCAAATCAAAATTACAGATGTGGTTCAGATGGACCTATGCTATATTTTAATTTTTTAATTAATTTAAAAACTGGAGGTCGAATTTTTTCCATTTTTAATTTCAATGACGCGTTGGCAGCCGACTTTTATTTATTTTATTTTTTTAATTTATCAGCGATAAACGCATGTTGCATCAACAGTCTCTCGGTTCAATAAGTTTCAAAAATTAAAAATGATATGCAAATTCCTAACCCCGTCTAAAGAAAGAATCGCAAAGAGCAGTGAAAAGCAAGCCGAATTCATTTTAATAATTTCAAAAAGACACTTAACGCTTGGGCAACCGCCCTGCCCACCAAATATTACGTTCAATCAAAATAAATTTCAAAAATCTGCTCTGATACAAATCCCAATTACTACTGTACTTCCTCTTAACATCGAAAAACTCTGTAAACCCCAAATGAATTCCACAATCAGACAGTACGATATCTCGAGCCACAGCTCACCAAGAAACTACCGGTTCATCCTTCGAACTAATGCCATTCTTGATTTATTTCGAAAAAATTTCGCGCATTTGCATTTTCGCCGGTTACAGCACAAATCCACAAAATTAAAAAGGTAAAAGTTAAAGCAGAGAAAGGAACGGCACCTTTTTCGCGGAGAAAAACCGTCCGATCAGTGCAGGGTTATAATTTACAGTAAAAACATTTACAGACAAACCGATCCGAAGGCGGATCTCGCTCGAGGCTCACTGGAAAAATGGAGATTTTGCTCGAGCCTCGAGCCCCAGCGACGAGTGAAAAATGTTCAGTCGAAGCGATTCGATCTCCTGATCTGTCGACGGAGGAATTTCAACGGGTCGGCGTCGCGCGCCAGTGTTAAAACCGAGAGAGTTTGCAAGGGGAAGATAAAATTCAAAGGCAAAATGAAAAAGAATTCGTGAAGAAGACGCATCCACAGTTGGACGTAGAAAGAACCAACCGACCGACTGACTGATATAGTGAAGCGATTTGATTTAATTTACTTATAAAAAATAAATGAGGGAAATTGATTTATTGAGAATTACACATGTCCTTCTCGGAGTATTGGAATTTATATATAACTGTACACGTCTCTCCCTCTGGATAGGCATGCCCTGCAAAGCGCGTCGGTCCTGTTTCACCGAATTTATATGTTTCTCTTGGCCGCTGGTCACATTGGGCTCTACATTTTCCGTTTTGATAAGCACCTAGACGGTTACATGGTGTTATAATTTTCAATACATTTCGAGACTGAGGCGCTAATAGTATTGAATACAATGGGAAGCTAAAAAGAGGAGTATTAATGTGGAATAACTATCATGGCCCACCAAAATTAGCCAGCTTTATTAATAAAGATTTATTTTTTAAATAATATTTTTATAAATTATCTCTATTTCGTTATAAAATTATTCTCAATACTAATGCTTAATAATGAAATTAACATTCACATACAATTTAAAGATGAATATTATTATGGAAGGGAGAGATTTTTCCTTATAAAATATTCCGTGTATATAACAATGACAAAATATTAATGTGGAACACAATTCCAATCTGAAATATTTTATGTAATAGTAATATTTATAATTATTATGGGAATGTTTAGAAAGTATAATTTCAAGACAATTAATATTGAAGAGAGAAAAAGGAAAAAAAAAAAAAAAAGAGTGTTAATATGGATGAGTGAGTTAATAAGTGGACATATTCAATAATTTTGTTGAGTTTTTAGTTGGCAAGATAAAGTTTTGTCTTGATCCATTCATTTTTTTTTAATTTCGACAATATGAGTTGTACAATGGTCTAAAACCTTTGAGAACAAAGCTTTATGGCCAAAGTTCTCATTAATTGTGTGGAACTATAACTTCAAACAAAATTATGACTGATTTGGGTAAGCATTTCCACCAAAAAGATATTGAGTTTGTCCACTTATTAACTTATTCTCAAAAAAAGAGATGAATATAATCTAAATGTACGATGTTATTGTGAAAATCAAATTATATTAATGAATTAAGTAGTAAAGAAACAGTTTACAATAGTTAGTCATTAATTATCCAACGAATGAAAGTGGGTAGTTAATATAGACTTTGTCAGGGTTCAAGTCCTATTAACTAACATGTTTGTGTCAATGCTCACACTTGTGGACATGTGTCAACACACATAACAACGGTCCAGGCCAGGAGCAAGTCATTAACAACTTTACCAAAATAGATACCCCCACTCATGGCTTATAAGTCAAAGAAAATCAAATTGAATGTTGACAATGGTTCTGTTGTAATGTTAAATCTAAGTGTGTCAACCTCATTGTGATAAGAGGAAACTAGTTCATAACAAAGACAATGTACAATACACAATGCTGATAATGATGGTATTTATCTCTAAGAAGATATGTGTCTCTTCTAATTCACAAAAAGTTCAACTACAAGAATGAAAACCTCATTTTACTCCAATATGTAGCAGAAAACCTATAAGGTAAAAACCCTAAGACGAAAACCTTAACCATGGAGGCTGGAAAGGAAAAAAAGCAGGGACCCCAAGAAGTTGAGTGCATACAAGCTTTATTTTCAACTCACAATACACCACTGGAAAGCTATTGACAAGTTGTACATCATGAGAAGTCTTTTAAATTAGTTTGTCTAGGGTCTAGACCCCTAAAAACACCATAAAAGGCCCAATAGGAGCTCCAAAAGTTTAGGACCTGAATTTGCTTATTTCAAGTTCTATTCCAAAATGGCCCCAAGTAGCCTAGGTTGTCCCTTAAATCAATGGAACAAAAGCCCAACATAGGGACTCTTTCAAAGTTTATCCCTTTTTAGCCCACTTAATCAAGTTGTTAGGTTAATAGTTTGGGAAAGCCTATTTATTCCCCCCTCTCTTTAAAGAACCACCCTAACTTGAACCAACAATATCACTAAAACGCATTTCAAATTTTACATCAATAAGAATTTTAATTAAAAAAATTGCAATCTAAAATTGGATTAATCCTTCATATTTCGGATATTTACATGTAATTTGTGGAAATTCAAATATGTGAGTGTACTGAAAACCCAAAAAGGATTGGAAAAATATCAGAAAATAGTTGAAAGTTGCCTTCATTAGGTAATAAAAGGGGATCAACCAAGCTCCAGTAACATCAACATATACTCAATAAATTCAGCATTAATTCAGTAGTGCTACTATAGAATTTATAGCCAAGCATGGGAAATTGTAGGGAATGAAAAGGACTCCCATCCCAACCTAATTCCTCAGCTTGAGCAGCTAAGGCCCCCAAGCTGACAACCCTCAAACTATCACTAGTCTCATTCAACAATACAATCTACAACCCACTCACTCACAATAAGCTTCTATACTCAACAATGAACTAAGACTCTTTATAATAACTAGATTTCATGCCATCAAATATAAAATTCACCATCACGACCCAAAATAGGAAAAAAGTTTAATAGACTTTTCCAAAAATACAAAACGAATTTCCCATAGGTTCCCGCTTTTAATCACCTTGATACAATAATATATAATGCATGCCCTTTGCCAAGTGGGGATGCATGCAAATTCTTCTAATTTCCTTTTCCCAAAATCCTTTTAATTGCATTCTTTTAATTTGACTTAGCTATAATTCTATAAATAGTATGCATGCATCCTAGACATAAAATGTTGCCTAACTATCCACCTAAATGCACTTAATAATACATATTAATACTAGGGCACCATACCATGTAGAAAAATTCAATCAAACTTGCACCCAATTACTCAAGAAGACATGCAAATCAAGCAATGTGCAAAGTAGAATAGTATCTTTACTTTCATTATCTATATTTGTCAATATGAAGGGTGATTGGTGAAGGTTTGAAGGTTGTGTCATACTCTTGTCCCTGACCCATGTGCAAAGATGATACAAACACCTTTGTAATCATGGGCCTCATGGATATAGTGATACTAATGTACTCGTTGTAGACAACCTTGATGAGTCCCAGCTCATTCATCTCATGGTACATGTCATTACCATCAGTCGACTGTTAGTATCAACATAATAAAATGAATAGCATTCTAAATAATCACTTACTTGAAAGCATCATAGAACGCACACACACGCGCGCACGTGACAACCATGTAGCTTTATAACATCTTGTCATAAATAATAACATTATTTCATTTAAACTTTAACAAAGAAACTTGGCATAAGGTTTGTTAATCTATTTTGCTTATACTGGAGTCATCCCTCACTAATCAAATAGGGGTAGTTAGGTTGGGTCATTGCACTCTCTCAAGCATAGCATCGAGGGGGAATTCATTGATAGAGAAATAGGGTGGTTGATTGTTAAGGTCCTAACCCGCACATAGGTAGATCAATGTATTCGGATGTAATAAAGGTCAATATTAATAAGGCCTTTCAATAAAATAGAATAAGGC
>JASDQU010206809.1:0-26720 GCA_032191745.1 Picea mariana
CTTTCTAAACCAGCATAGGATGTCCTATCTTCACGTAACAGAATGCTATTACAGGAGCTGGATGAGGTATTGCTGTTACAACTGGTGTAACAACTTCTTCTCCTTGCTGCTGATGTTGTTTCAGCATCGCAATTCGTGGGCTATTTCAGCCACGTGAATTGCGCTCTGACTGTGTCGGATTTCTTGTGTAGGAATGACGGTTAGAGATTTGTTGACCGCTGACTGTAACGACTTCCTTGTGTTTCAGCATCGTCGGTCCTGGCGGTTTCCTTTGTGTTTCAGCATCTGCAACTCTGGACTGTGTAACAGCTCCCTGTTTCGGCATATGCGACCTTGGACTGTATAGCAGCTCTGTGTCTCAGCATCTGCGACCTCGGACTGTATAGCAGCTCCGTTTTTCAGCATCAGTTCTGTGTTTCAACAACGACAACCTTGGACAGTTCTGTGTTTCAGCATAGGCCTCAAATGCTAATCTGCAATTTTGAACACTTAATACATTTCTAATCAATAGTCAAGTACGAGAGTAATGTAAAATATTATGCAAAACAGATTAAACGTATAGTAATGAGAAGGGACGGTGTATACCTTTGGGATGATCAGATAAAGTGATTGTATGAGTCTAAATATAGGTGATCAAGAGTATAATAATGGCAAAAAGTATAGGCAAAAAGGTGCATTGTGTGGTCCTAACAATCACTGACTATGACCACATGCCTATCCAAAAGGCACTTCGTGACCTCGGGCCTTTGGTAGTTTTGTTGCGAGTCACCCCAACTCTCCCAATCCCCAAACTCCGAACTAAGAGCCTAATGAATGCTAGCTCTATTCCCCTATTCTCCACTGATGTGACCTCCAACTACGACCTGGGGCCCAACTCTTGAGCACTTCGGGACTTCACACTTCGCGTCCTTAGAATTCATCTCTCCTCGTTTCTCCCGAAGTCCAAAATCCAAACTCCGCTCATGTCATATCAATGGCTCACAACTCTCACAATCCAACAGTCTAGATCTCCTCTTCCCAAATTGAGACTTCGCGATTCGGGACCTTTGAAGATGGTTATTCTTCTTTCTTCCGAAGTCCGAAGTCCAAACTTCGCTCGTGTCAGATCAATGGTTCACATCCTTTTGTGGTCCAACAGTCTAGATCACTTCTTTGAAAATCGGGACTTTGTGAGTTTCTGCGACTCTTACCTCTGGCTTTCCCAATTTTTGAATCATGAATTATCTCCACACACGGAGATCAACGGTTCTTATCTCTCCCTCAAATAATGGTCGAGATACACTTCACAACTTTGTGCTTCATAGGTTTTCAACTATCCTCCTTGAAAATATTTCAAAATCTAAATCCTCTAACTCTCGGATCTGCTTCCACCTATCTACCTTGATAATGGATGGTCCCAACTACCTTCGAGACTTCGGGACTTCGTAAGCCCACTTCTCTTGTGCACTTCCCAAAAGATTTAGCCTCATGCACTTACCTCTGAATCCAACGACGGTTGGTCCACGTGCTCAGATCTAATGCATGAGATCTTTTCTCTTCCTGTGCGCTCTCCTGGGTGTCTGGATGTGAGATTCTATGGTCCAGATCTCCTCCTCGCAGCTGATCTGACGGCAGTTGTCACTCCTCCTCCTGATATTTTTCTTTCTCACTTGACTTGGAAGAATTCATAAGTGTCAAAGGATTCAAACTTTGATTCTTCTGTAAGCCCAGTAACTTTGGGTCTCATCTGCATTTTTGAAAGTGCTATCTCTCCTAATCTTTGGTAATGAAAATTAACCTCGGTCCTGTGCACACTTGTGTTCTGCGTGCAACTTTGGAATGTCTCTCCTGATCTTCGAGACTTGGAATAAGTCTGAATCTTTTGCACTCTTTGCACTATCTCTTTTGATATTTGTCTCACTCGAATATCCAAGGGTCTCTGTCCCTTCCACTCCTTAAGGGGATATAAGTGCCCTCTTGGAAAATTCTACTCAAGCACTCCTTGTTGAGCCTATAGAGTGTTTAGTAACTCTGTAAGCGTCTTCTCCTTCTACACTTCTATTATTAGAACTCAAAATAGAGTTCACCTATGCGCTCCTTGAACTCCCTCAATGCCCTCCTGGCAGAGCTCTACAAAATAATCAACAGTTCTGTCTCCATGTGCCTTCGCCACACAGTCTTCCCTCCAGATTATTCAGTAACTCCAAGGCTCCTCTTGAGTCTATGAATCCTTCTGGTGTGCCCTCCTGACACGTTCTTCTCTGAACTTTATTCGAGATTCAGATGCACACTCCTTGCACTGGCTCACAAAGTATCCAATACTCTATTGTGCACTCCTTGCACATCCAAAAGAAACTAGAAACAATTCCAGCAAACTCAGAGATAGAGAATTCTATCTATCCTTGTAGATGAAAACCTATCACATACATCTACAACATAAATTCATAAACATAAAAACACACACAGAACCATGTGAGGTCAAATTGTTTTGTATGAATCTTAGAATGTCTATACAAATGTTTACAGAGACTGGAATGCAACAGAGTCTTAGTTCTCTCCTCTCTTGAGATCTCTATCCACTCATATCCTAACATCCTATTCTGTTATAATGTCCTAGTTCTAATGAATTCTTGATACAAAGATCATTTTTTTTTTATGAAAGAGGGGCTTCTCGAGCTCTCCCTCCAAGATACCTACTCTCATCATTTACATTGAATTACATTCAATGGTTGTCTAGTCTAAATCGGATCTAGATCTTATCATCCTATCAACCATTAAAGGGGACATCATCTCCTGCCTATACAAAGACATGGCTTTGTCTCTTCCAGCCTTACAACCATTTAATTACAATTTAAAATTTGAAAATGAGGGGAAAATGAAAGGGTTTGCCCCTCTCCCCTTCTTGAATGTCCACCGATGTGCTTTCTAGCTGGTGCATTGCTGAGGTGGAGTGATGCTCCTACATCATAGTGATAAAATTACCAAATGATTAACAAGAAGAAATGTGTAGTAATTTTGCAACTCGAATGCATATGTAAGCCCTAAATAGTGGCTCATTACCCCTTAATTGGGGCATATTATATTAGTAATGTTATATTATTTATGTCGGATTTATTCCATTAGTTGTAATTGTACCTCCTAGTCTCCTAATATACCAAGGAGACATTTTCATTTGGAATCATCTTGTATTTGGACATTTATGTGGGGTATAAGGAGGTTGTCCCATCGAAGAGGCTTATTACCTAAAATTATCTCTTTTTTAAGGCATTGAGTACTTATTATGAGTTTTTTAAATGCTATATTGATATTTGGTTCTTAACATATGGTATCAAAGCTCAAGGTCTTGGGGTTTTGCTGCTACATCTGAGACACCTTGGAATTTTAGCTATAACTTGTTTTCTACAAAGTGTCAGAAGGAACGACTTGGACGATATTTAGCATATGGATCAAGGTACATTGGTTTAAAATTTGATCTCTTGAGGCCTTATACTTTCGGATATACAACTTGTGTAAGATAGGGTTCTGGAATCATCCTGAATTGGGCCATTGCATAATTTTCTCTATAAACATTTTTATGTAATGTTTCAGACCCTAATATCCAGAGGATATTAAAATAAATTAGTAAGGTATTTGTGGTAAACCTTTAAGCTTCTGGGTCATCATATATTTGTATAAACACCCCATGGAAGATAGGGTATCTGACTAGTCTCAAGCAGGTGTTCCAGGTAAAAGAATAATAACTTCTTCCTAGAGTATCCAAATTGAGTGAGACTGGTTGCATTTGATAGTGGACAGTCCATAGTATTTCTAGTACACTTTTCATAATTTAATATCAATTATTTTGTGTGGGTAACGCTATACAAGTGATATCTCTTGGAATGGAAAAAAATAAGAAAGTTGTGGGGAAGTTATCGTAAATTCCACTTGGCACATCCAATTTTGATCACACTTGTGGCATTGTAGAGAAGAAATATCAGAGAACTAAAAAAAAGAAAATTTTATAATAGGAAGGGCCAAAATTTTGTAGATACAATAAAAGGGAGATTGTCTAGCATAACTACCTCAAAATCAAGGTTTAAAGTGATACTTGGCCAACATGCCACCAAAAAAGGGAACTTCTACACCAAATAACCCTCCAGACAGTCCTAATTGGACTTTTGATGAAGGTGAAGAAATGCGTAGGGACATAAATGATTTACAAAAGAAGACAGTAACAAAAGATGAACTACAGGAGATGAGGGATTCAATTTAATCTAAGTTCAAGGCAATAAATACTAATATGGTTGGTTTAAAAGGGGAGATCATGGAAGGATTAAAAAATTGCCTAATAGAGAGGACCCCTGAAAGTGAAAATGTATCCCATGAAATTCATGATGAGGACACAAGGAAGATGAATCAAGAATGGAGAAACTCTAACTTTGGGTTGAAGACCAACCAGTTTCCTAAGATCGATATGAGGAAATTTGGAAATTTTTGCACCATTATTTGAGACCTATTCTATTGGATTTATCTTTTCTCCCTTATCACATTCATACCTATAATTTTTCAACAAAATTTTTTACCCCACCCACCCCTTTTCGATTCCCTCTTCATCATGGCCCATACCATAGCCAAGACTTGGAAGCTCGCTTCAATACCTTGCAATCTATTTTCACAGATACCCAACAAGAAGTGAGAAAACTCAATGCGAATATTGCCACCATCAATCAAAACATGTAGTCTTCCATCAACGCATCAATCACCGAACTCAAAGAAGACCTCAAACACGACATGACTAACCATCTTGAATATTTCATTTCGATGATTTGAACCAAGATGCATATGCCTGCAGATCCCCCTTTATCTGACCCACCTTTGCATACCGAAGCTGAAACTTCCTCTCATTCCCATAATTTTTAGCCCCATCAATTTCAGCGTGACCTACGCCTTACATAGGTGGATGTGACCAAATTTGATGGCTCAGATCCCACTGGTTGGGTAACTCAAATGGAACATTATTTCTCTCTGTACGTCATTAAAAATGATTTGGCCAAACTCCCGTATGGTGTTCTCCATATAGATCAAGAACGTTGGCAATGGTGGAAATGGAGAAAAAGTTTCCGTCAAGGGTATATTGATTGGACACACTTTGTGGCAGAGATTTATGAACTCTTTGACACTAACACCAACCATTTAGGCCATTTGACAAATTTGAAACAATTTGGAACAATGGAAGACTTTATGATTGCTTTTGAGTGACTGGCTTTTTGTACAGAGGGATTGTGTGATGATTTTTTCCAAGAATGTTTTATCAGTGGCCTCAAGGATAAGATTCTTGCCCATGTACTCATGGATCAGCCTCAGAGTTGGGTGGAGGCTACTAAAAGAGCTAAGGAAGCACAACATGTTGTCTCTTTTCAAAACTAGAAACCCCCATTTATTCCTCGCACTAAACCAGTAAATCTGACTACTCCTTCTGCTCCACTAAAGATCCAAAAATTGACCAGAGATGAAATGGATGAATGCCAACTCAAAGGAATTTGTCATAATTGTAATGAAAAATATTTTCTAGGCCACAAGTGTAAGGAACAAAATATTTTTATGGCCATCTCGAAGGATATTTCAAAAGAGGATGTTGAAACTCCCCTTGTGTCTAAGTCACCTGAACCCACTGACATAACCCATCCCTCAGACCCTCCCAAAGTAGAACTGGTCATTTCCCTAAATTCTCTCACTAGCTTCTCTACCCCCCAAACCCTCAAGCTAATTGGTTACATAAAGCATAGGAAGGTCATCATTCTTGTTGATAGTGGAAGCACCCATAATTTTATTCATCGCCGCATTGCCCAAGAAACCCATTGCTATATCCATGCAGTCAGTAATTTCCAAATAATGATTACCAATGGTGGCTCCATGAAGTGTGGAGGGTGTTGTTAAAATGTGCGTCTCCAAATTGGTGACTACCACATGAAATCTCATATGTTTTTTATGTACATGGGTGGTTGTGACATTGTGTTGGGTGCAATCTGGCTAAGGAATTTGGGTCCCATTCTCATGGATTTTAATGAATTAACCATGAAATTTGACTAGGAGGGCCAACAATACAAGTTCCAAGACATCACCTTTGGTTCACCTGAGATCATTAGTTCCCATCACATGGAAAAGATGCTCAAAAAATTCCATTACGGCGTTATTTCCCAACTCCATGCCATACAATAAAATGAGACACCCTCTATGTTGCAAGACCTACAATCCATCCTCTCTAAACATCAACTGGTCTTTTCCACTCCCTAGGGAATCCCTCCTTCCTGTGGTGTTCATGATCATTCCATTCCCCTTGTACCAGGAAACCTTCCTCCCAATATTCATCCCTACCGCCAACCCTTTTCTCAAAAAAATGAAATTGAGAAAATGGTTCAGGAACTGCTTAACACATGCATTATCTACCCTAGTATGAGCCCCTACTCTTCTCCTGTGGTCATGGTCCTGAAGAAAGAAGGTTCTTGGTGCATGTGTCCTAACTTCCGCACCCTCAACAAACTCACCATTAAATACAAATTTCCCAGTCTTGTCGTTGATGACCTCTTGGATGAATTGAGTGGTGCCCAATTCTTTAATAAACTTGATCTTCATTTTGGCTACCACCAGATCCATATGAAAGAGGCAGACATTCCTAAGACTGCCTTTAGAACTCATGAGGGCCACTATGAGTTTTTGGTCATGCCCTTTGGCTTGTGTAATTCCCCCCTCCACCTTCCAAAGCCTCATGAACCATATCTTCCATCCTTTTCTCCGTCATTTTGTCTTAGTTTTCTTTGATGATATCCTCATCTATAGAAAAACCTAGAAATACCATATTTCTCATGTGGATCGAGTTCTCCATCTACTCCCTCAACACCAACTTTTTCGAAAACAATCTAAATGTGATTTTGGTGCCTCGAAAGTCGAGTACTTAGGTCATCTTGTTGGCAAGGATGACGAGAGGGTGGATCTTAAAAATATTGAAGCTATGAAAGACTAGCCTCACCCAAAGACTCTCAAAATCTTTCATGGATTTCTGGGCTTAGTAGGTTATTATTGCAAGTTTGTTAAGAATTATGGAAATATTGCAGCACCTCTCACTGCACTCCTTAAAAACAATTCTTTCACTTGGACTCTAGCAGCTTCTCAGGCCTTTCAAACCTTGAATATGGCCATGTGCACCACTCTAGTCCTGGCCCTTCCCGATTTCACAAAGACCTTTGTCCTGGAATGCGATGCTTCATGGAAAGGAATTAGCACTATCCTTATGCAAGAGGGTCGAACTTTGGCTTTTACCAGCAAACAACTGTCTAAACGAAATTCGGGCAAATCAATCTATGAAAAGGAAATGTTGGTTATTTTGCATGTTGTTGATCTTTGGCACCCTTATCTATTGGGGAAACGCTTCCAAATTAAGGCAGATCATCAAAGCCTCAAGTATTTTCTGGAACAATGCATTTCCTCCCCGGAGAAACAAAAATGGGTGACTAAGCTCTTTGGATATGATTATGAGATCATTTACAAGAAAGACAAATACAATGTGGTTGCAGATGCACTTTCACTAAAATATGAAGATGAATGATCCCTTTTTTGTCTCTCCTTCATTTTACTAGATTAGCTCCAAGTCATTCGCCATGAATGGCTACATGATCCCAAAAGTTTGTATTTGATACAAAAATTGTAGTCAAATTCTTCAGTCCCCCTAGGGTACTCTTGGCTCCATGATGAGCTTCGATACAAAGGCCGTTTTTATTTAAGTAAACAGTCAAAACTTAAATCCATGGTACTTTCTGAGCTTCATGCTACACCCACAAATGGGCACTCCGGGTTTACCAAAACCTATGACAGGGTCAAACGTTCTTTTTTCTAGGATGGTATGAAACAATACGTTCATAATTTTGTAGCTAAATGTGATGTGTCTCAATGAAACAAGTGAGAAACAATCAAATCTCTTAGCACACTACAAGTGCTTCCGATTCCACCTGCTATTTGGAGGGATATCTCTATGGATTTTATTATAGGATTACCTAAATCGGGAAATAAATCAGTTATCATGGTGGTAGTCAATTGCCTTTCCAAGTATGCTCATTTCTATGCTCTTCAAAACCCATTTACAACATCCACTGTGGCTCAACTTTTCATAGATCAGGTCTTCAAGATTCATGGCATGCCACATTCTATTGTTTCTGATTCCAACCCAACTTTCACCAACAATTTTTGGCAATAACTGTTCAAGTTTCAAGGCACCCAATTGCATCTCAGCGCAACTTATCATCCCCAGAATGATGGTCAAACTGAAGTTTTCAACAAGTGTTTGGAAACATATTTGAGGTGTTTTGTATCGGGAAAGAAAAATCAGTGGGCTAAATGGTTACCCCTAGCTGAATGGTGGTACAACACTTCATACCATATAGCTACCCACATGACTCCTTTTGAAGTGGTATATCGAAAAAGTCCATCTTCAGTTCTCTCATATTTACCAGTGTCTCGAAGGTCCAGGAGGTTGACCAAATGCTTACAGTTAGAGAGTCTATTCTCTATACCCTCAAAGAGAATTTGGTCATGGCCCAAAATCACATGAAGCAACAAGTATATCAAGGTCACTTTGAATGTCAGTTTACAGAAGGGGATCAGGTGTTTCTTTGACTGCAACCTTACAAGAAAAATTCCCTCAAGGCCGACCATTATGAGAAGTTGGCGCCCAAATTTTATGGTCCTTATACCATTCTCAATCATGTGGGACAGGTGGCCTATCAGTTAGCTTTGCCCAGTCATTCTAAGATACATCCTATTTTTCATGTTTCATGCTTAAAGAAGTTTATTGGAACTAAGTTCCAAACTCAAACCAACCTTCTTGAGTTGGACAAAGAAGGATCCATTTGGCTACAACCGCAAGCAGTTTTGGACCAGCGTGAGTGTCGCCTGCGTCAGTGAACCATCAAGGAAGTGTTAGTTGAGTGGAAATATACAACTCCAATAGATGCCACTTGGGAACGAACTACCATTCTACAAAAATTTCCACATCTCAAGCCTTGAGGAAAAGGTTGTTTTAAGGGGGTGGACATGTTAGGGACCTAACCCCTCACGTATGTAGAACAATATATTCAGATGCAATAAAGGTCAATATTAATAAGGCCTTGCAATAAAGTAGAATAAGTTTAATGTAAGAATACCTAATAGAAGCTTCCACTTCTGGAAGGATCTTCCTCTAGATGGTTCTTTTGATATACATATTTAGTATAAATAGGAGTCGAGGGTATGAGAACCCTAGCTTGGATATTATTGTAATAGAGCTCTGATCGACTGGAGGTTTCCCCCTCGAAGAGGCCCGTGAACATTTATCTTAGAATCAAAGTACTCTTTTTGGTGTTATTTTGATATCATTTCAGTGTTATTGTGGTGTTGTTATTTGTCTTCCATTTCTAGCATTTTATTTCTGGTCTACATACTTTTTACACCTGGAATATTACACCCTAGGTTCAATAATATTTACCAACAAAACCCCATAGGCACTGACATATTCAATCTTCAAGGAATGAGGAAGGTCTCACCCAAGACACCATGAGAATCACAGAGACCATCGGTCATGTGAACGATGTGAAGGAATAAAACATAAAGGAAACCTTCATGAATATTCATTCAACCATTCATAACTAACACACGATATTTCATAGAATAATATAAAATATGCATACATTCAAGTCATAACTCATTAGATACAGATATAAAATGAGTTCATGCTATATTCATTTTTTATATTCATTCAAAATAGTGAGAGACAATCGGGCTATATCCTACTCAAGGGGAACTAGAATTCAACAAAAAAAGATGATCTATCTTCTCAGATATTGATTTACTTTCTCTCTCATAATAAAAAAACCAGACATAAACAAGAAGCAGAAACTAAGCATAACTCAAGCTATGGCTCATCTACATCTCACATAACAATGAACTCTCTAAACTTCCCAACCCTTACATATATGCCTACATCCCCCCATATCTTCCATGGCACATGGAAATCATAACAAACTTTCCATATAATCCATAACCTCGACCATGACTAGTTGGGTTGTTACACAAATAGTTAGAATGATTCTTGAAGATATTTTCATATCTGTCATGTATGCAATTTCTTTAAGACCTTTCATGGAGTACAAAATGGGTTTCCATGCATAGTAAATTCTTGTCTTGGTGCAGATGCTAAAACTTGGTGCCACACCATGCATATTCTCGAGCATGTGTTCATTGTTGACTTGCGGTGTGTGCACAACCTCTTCAAAATCTTAGGTTGTTGGGATACATGCTCAACTACATACTAAGTGACATACTCATTTTTTCCATTTTTCCTACTATTTAGGAGGACTTCTATTTATAAAATGTCTATTTATAGCAAGTCTGTTTTTATCTCGTGGATGCCTATATGTAATACCATGGGAAAATACCACGGGTTTCCAAAACCATGGGCTCATAAACCACCATTAGGAAAATTCCTATTTTTTATGGGAAGTGCATTTCATTCCTTTATTTTAGGATATAATTTCTATTTAATGGATAAAGAGCACACTTGATTGAGAATAGTATTCTCCCAAGGAAGTACACATTACCCATATTATTCTTGTAGATAACCTATTTCACGTATTTACCTATTTTTAGTGACTTTCCATATTTATGAAATTCTCTCTTAATTAGGACTTTAGTTCCATTCTTAAAATCTAGTATTATTCTAGGAGAGTTTTTCTATTATAGAATGCACATTGACTTCATGTAGAGTTCTCACTGAGTTCACACCTATATTTTTGACCTTTTATTATTATTAGCACTTTTGACTTTAGTTAACTTATTTTAGTGAGAGTGGTCTCTTTTGTTATTTGAGCACACATATGGAAACCCCAACCTAGTGTGCATTCCTCCTCTTCTGGAGATTCCTATATATTGTACTCATTATAAATGATTAATACAATGTGATTCAAGTTGGTTTCTTAGTATCTTATGTGTGAATATTGATTCTATTTTTGTCTCTCCTTTCTTTCTTTTGCAATTAGCTAGTGTAGTATTTCCTACTCACAATTAGATCTTGGAGTGTGGTTTAATCCTACATGGCATTAGAGACATTATTGTGAGTGAATATTCACTTTTATTGCAGTTTTATATATCATATTAGACATCCCAGAGAGAACTATCGATCAATCATCTTCTTTAGTGATCTTGACACCCTTCAACTACTTTGAGTGGAATCCCAAGATAGAGCTTCTACTTTGAAATAAGGTTTTGTATAGGGTCACCATAGAGACTTAGGTCAAGTCTAATTTAGTGATATATCAATCAAAATACTTCATCATAATGGATGAATCCTACAATATATTGTTCTTTCACATCTCTCAATATCTCCTCTTCCATGTCGATACTTGCAAGACTCACAATGATGTTTAGAAAAAGTTGAAGGATTTGTTGGGAAAGCAAGACAACCTAAGTGGTCATTAGTTGGAGAATGAACTACATGCATTGACTCCAAAATATTTCAATACCCTACAAAACTACTTTTGTAAGTTTAAAACTATACTTTCTCATGTTAGGGCTTGTGGAACTGATAATAAATATAAACAATTAATCTTTTCGATTCTAACCAAACTAGGACCAGAGTGTTCTATATACACTTCTTCTTTTCATACTACTAGGTTAGCTAGGGGGTGTACATGGTAGATTCCATTCCTATATGAGTTCATGGAGTCACTTATACATGAGCAGACAAAGATCATCCAGATAGGGGCACTTAACATTTCCAAGCCCCGTGCATTTACAAATCAAGGAATTTCAAAGAAGAATAAGCAGAATAACAAGGGTAAGAAGGACCAAGAGAACAATAATTAAGGTAAAAAAGTCTAGAGATGAGAATTTGAGTTCCAAAGAATCAAAGAGAAATAAGGAGAAATTATACCAAGAATTCCTACTGTAATATTGAATTCCATAAAGAGAGTTCTTGTATAAAAAATACAATAGATCTCATGGAAAAAATCATTTGAGTGACATCAACTCGAGGATTTTATTCTAGATAATGCAAGGAAGAATCCATTGGACAATCCATCATCAGAAATAGGAAAAGGTCATGCATTACTTGCTATTTCATATTCTCCTAATTCTTTGGTGTTTGTTTCGGGGGCTACCCATCACATGGCATCATTAGATAGAATTGTCTCATAATTGGAGATGTGTTTTATACCATCGGTCTTCATGGGAGATGATTCTCTCCTATTGAGGTGTATAGTAGGGGTAGAGTTGATCTAGAAGATGGATTATTTTAGGATGTACTTCATGTTCTCAAGATTTTAGTGAATCTCCTCTCCATATATAAAATCACTCATTCAGGTTTAGGAAATAAATTGGAGTTCACTCTAGACTCAGTAATTATTCCCGACTTGTCAAATAGTTCAAAAATTGGTGTTGGTGAGGTTAATCACCATTCCAAGTTGTACACCATCTCTCACTTTACTCATAAATATGATTACATATCTCTTCTATCACATGATAATGAAGAGTCCAAGTCGTGGCATGAAAGGTTTGGGAATCAGAATTTTAAATATTTAGATCAACTTAGTAAAGGTGGAATGGTAGATGGATTACCCCACATTCAATATGTAGATGGATTTTTCTAGAGATGCATACTAGGAAAACATATTGAGGAGAAGTTCAACACAGGTAAACCATGTAGGGAATTATTTCTTCTAGAGTTGGTTCACAGTGACATTACATGTCCTTTCCCACTCCCATCTATCACTAAATATAATTATGTTCTTACTTTCATTCATGATTTTCAAAATATACATGGGTGTACTTTCTCAAATTTAAATTTGACGTCTTTGAGTGTTTTAAATATTCCAAGAATCTACTTGAGAACTAAACAAGGAAGAGGATTAAGAAGCTTTGTATAGATAATGGAGGAGAGTATGTGAATAAGTATGTTGAGAATATTTTTTTATAATAAGGTATAGAGTTGCAACACACAATTCCATATACTCGACATTAGAATGGGGTGGCAAAGAGAAAGAATAAAATATTGAAAGAGATGGCTAATTGTATGTTGCATGATAGAGCACTACCTCCAAATTTATGGGATGAAGCTATCAACTATTAAAACTGCATTAAAAATATAGATATTAATAAATGAGTCGAGGGAGTCACTCCATATGAGGCTTTGAGTAGGAAGAAACTGAAAGTAACCCACTTAAGAATTTTTGGTTCCCGTGCATGGGCTAGGATCCCATCCAATAGGAGGAAATCTATGGAATCTTAGAGTAAGAAATGATTTTTTCTTGGATATATAGAGGAAGTGAAGGGATACATGTTATTAGACACTACAAATACATTATTAATTTAAAGGTGTTAATTTTAAATATGGTACTTCAAAGGTACTTCTGGAGTAGTCCACACCTCCATCTCCACAACCACTAGTTTCAGAAATTCATGAGATTTATTCCATTAATATTTATGATCATATATTTGAATCTGATATCTCTAATATTTTTTATTAGAAACAATAATTTTCAGGTCTCTAGCATCTACCACGATGGGAACAAAAAACTCTTTAGGTAATAGGTCATCTAGTGGGTGATTTGTTCAATCCACAAAGAACGAGATCTCAGTTTGTGGAGCCTCTTCAAGATATTACTACCATGGATCCTTTGTTTCCTATTTATTATTATATGTTACTTCGATTAGAACCTCAGTCTTATGCAGAGGCTAAAGGTAACTTCCATTGGGAGGAAGCTATGAAAGAAGAGTACAATTCCCTGATGGAGAACAACGCATGGGACTTGGTTCCTCTACCTTCCAACATGAATCTTGTTAGATGCAAGTGGATTTTCAAGAAAAGGATGGATTTTGATGGATACACTACAAAGTATAAGTCTTGGTTAGTAGATAAATATTTCTCACACGTACAAGGCATTTACTATGAGGAGACTTTTGCACCAGTTGCCAAGATTGATTCCATTCGGTTAGCTCTAGCTATTGCAACAACTAGAAAGTGGGAGGTACACCATAAGTATGTGAATAATGCATTCTTACATGGAGATATTAGTGAGTATATGTATATGGAGTAGTCATAGGGATATGCTTAGGATCCGTCATTATCTTGCAGGTTGAGAACATAGATAATTTTAAGGATGTAAATTTATTTTTAAATGTAGAAACCTTGGTGAATATTGCTAGTCCTTTATATGTAAACTATAAATGTTTACCAATATTTTTATTAAAATATTCAAATTTCTAAGGATTTTATATAGTTTTTATAAACTTCTGGCTATTTTTAAGGTAAAATAATTTTGTCCTATAGAATTTGGGTGAATAATTTTTAGAATGGTGAATCTTGTTTTGGGAAAAAACATGGAAAATTAGCCCATGGGAAAAATTTAGCCCCTAAAATTTTCCTTGGTTGAGAAAGTCACTGTATGGACTCAAGCAAACACCTTCAACATGGTATGTTAAAATGGACTCTTATCTTCTCTCTAGAGGTTTTCGTAGATGTAGATTGGATCCTAATATGTATATGATGAGGAACATAGATTCCATTCTATTGATACTTCTATATGTAGATGACTTATTCATCACAGGGAGCCTAGCCTCGTCCATTGTTGTAGTGAAGACCGTTTTTCATGAAATTTTTTCTATGATAGATATGGGACTATTACATTACTTTCTTGATCTTAAAATAAACCAAAATGATTCAATAATAAATATGTCTCAGTCCAAGTATGCCAGAGATATACTTGACAGGTCATATGAAAAATTGCAAGACAACTCCAACATCCTTTTAGTTAGGGGTTAGACTAGAGGATGTCAGTGCATTACCTTTGGTTTATTGTAATAGATATCAAAAATTGGTGTGGAGTCTTCTCTACCTTACACACTCTCAAACATAAATCTATTATGAAGTTGGATCAGTTTCTAGGTACATGTAAGAGCCTCATGAGATTCACTATACGAAAACAAAGAGGATTCTCAAATATGTCAAGGGGACTAATAGCTTTTGTATACATTATGCAGTAGGACATTCCTTAGATCTTGTTGGTTACACAAACTTAGATTGGCCAGGTGATAGCATTTATCGCAAGTCCACTTAAAAATATGTCATCTAACTTGGATCATGACTAATCTATTGGTCAAGTAAGAAGAAATCAACAATTTATTTATCATCAACAGAGGTGGAGTACAGGGGTGCATTGAATGTTACTACTCAGGCTATTTGGTTGTAACACTTTCTTACAGAGTTGGGAGTTCATTTTCATCATCCGACAATTATATGGTATGATAATCAGAGTACTCTCAAGTTATGTAGACACGTAGTTCAGAGGGACAATACCAAGTGTTGAGTCCTCAAAATGGACTCATTTTGTCATAGTTCTATCCTATACTTCCATTCACAACCTATACCTATGCCTTTCTTAGATTACACTTTACTCATTTTTTCCACTTAAACATGCTCAACTACAAAATCTATGCATTGAAGATGGTTAGAGGTAAAAAAATTATTCTTATGTGTGTTCCATATTTCTTAATGCACAATTGATTTAATTAATCATTATTTTAATAAGTAGCTACATAACAACTCATATTTACAGTTGTGTTGCCATTACTCAAATGTGTTTTCGTAGTTGATATGTCCATATACAGTGTTGCGGTCAACATGGAAGAGAACCATGACATATGGGAAGCATAAAATAGGTCCAAAAAGTTCATCCACTTGTCCATTTGATATATGGATCTTCTAGCATGGAGCAAGGGAGAAATCAAACCTACCCATCCAAAACTGAGAGACAATTTTTCGAGGTAAATGGAAATCATATGAAGGTGGATATTGAAAATAGGCCACATGGGTTTTGTGCAGGATGAGGCCATATAGCTTCTTCACAAATGGTTTCCTCAAAATGTGAAGGATCTAGGAGATATCCTTGCTTCCTCATAACTAAATTTTCTAGATTTTATATGTGGATTGTTTTTTCCAAAGTGTCAATCCACGCTAAATCACCCATGATTTGATAGAAAATCAAGTGTGATAATTTCATCCATATCTATCACAAAATTCTCTCCATGTGGGTCATTGAAATTTTCTTATCCATCCGCATTTACCATAAGATCATATTTGCAAAAATACATGTTGTTTTTTGTAGTTGATCTGTTTTACAGATCCATAGGATTTGGATCTAAAGGGATAATTGTAATGTTATATAAACCACAACCTATATCTTACGAGGGGATATGGAGGAAGGACATAATGTTATTATTTTGGCGCTTATGTAACACAATTATACGTAGAAATAAAATACTATTGATTTCCATCTCTATTTCTATATTCTTTGAGTGCTAAGTTAAGTTAGTTCTATAGCACTTTCGCAGCGAAACCTAAACTAGGAAGGCCCACTATGTAAGGGTATTATTTCTTAATTAGATTTCAATTCAGTTCTTTATTTACGCTATAGATTTCATTTTAAATTCTAGTTTGTTGTTTATTCAATTCATCATTTACATTTCTATTTTAGGCATGTTCACAGAAATACTATTGTACAAAGATTATTGGCCAAATGAAGATTGTATCATATTGAATTATATAATATTTTTACTAAAAAATATGATTGAATCCTGTAATTAAATTATTGTTATCAATCCATTAAGTTAATAATTTCAAGTATTTATAATCATTTCTATGTATTTTATTAAGTCTGTACATTCACTCTATTTCTACAACTGAGGTAGTGAATATTTTTCCCCTTTTCATATTAGTCATTTAGGGATAGATTGGAAGCTAGGTAATCCATACATTTTTCATTTTGCTTCATCAATTTATGATGCCTAGGTTGATAATTTAATGCAGCAGAGTTCACCTATTGAACAGATTGACATTTTTTGTGTTGTTGTCGGGGAAGTGCAAAAATGAATTAATTTTCCTTTTATCATTTAAATGCATATAGGTAGAATACATGGGAAGAGAGACATCAAGATGAGAGGTAAGAACCTGAAAACTCACTATAAGTAGAGTTGGAGTGAATCTCTCTTCAACCATTTAAAGTCATGCTAAGTAGAATGCATAAAAGACTAGCTCATGTCAAATGATAACATGGTGACATCAAGGTCTTAGAGGAATGAGGTATTCAATGTGTAGTGTGTTTCATTTTTGTAGATTTCATTCAGAAAGTTGAAAATTTCAAATTATTTTTGGGTTTTATAAGAACCCCCCATGCATTAATCCATGTGCAGGATAGGGACTATAAACCAACAAGAATAATTCAAGCATCTTCAAGAATTTGATGATCAGAGTAGATGATACTCCAAGAAATATCTCAAATCCTAACAGTAGTTGGAAACATCTCTGCATCTTAAGAAGAGTGAATCCTCGGAGTAATGAGGAACATACCTGCACTCTGGGAAGCAATACAAGACAAAAAATTCCATGGGAAACATCAAGAGGAATACTTGATCCTTGTATTTGCATAATCCAAGAGTTGATCCTATCTATATTTTTTCCATTTGAGAATCATTTTCTTAGAAATACTCTCACATAGGCCAATCTTAAAACAAAGGTGAGAATATGAGCATAATATTGTTATACCAAGCTCTCAAAATATATTTTTTTATGTAACTAGCTAAAGTTTTCCTAATATGTTTGACAAAACAGGGTATTCCCACAAAGGACGAACACATTTAGTAACCACTCACACAACAAGATCAAATATCAATACATTGATGTTTTTATGTGGTTAAAACCCTCAAAGAGGAAAACAGTTCACGGTTGCAGCCAACATGACCACTTGAGGCAATATATTAATGAAAAAGAAAAACATTTTACAAGAGAATTTCTTGCAATTGGTCATCATCAAATAAGCATTGATGCTCTTTAAATAGAGATCATGTACCAATCAAGTGTTAAGCCACAGATCAATATAGTCATTAATATCAAGGAGAATATGAGTTGTCAGATCACTCTATATCTAGAAAATATTGTGACCATCGGATTACATAACTACAAATGCATACTAAATAAACATATTTTTACCTAAAGACATATTAGACCAAGTTGAACTTAACTAAATCCTAAGTGTGTAAATACCCTAGCATAATATCCTTCATAACTAAGATATATTAGAAATGTAAAGGAAAATTAGGGAGATGAACCCAAACTGGAATTCATGTAACCAAAATAATTATTGGACCAAATTCTAGGATCCAAGGAGTTATAAAAAGTCTCACTCTTCTCGAAAACTAGAAACTGTCCTCAAAAAACTTGTTCATAATTAACATGATAAAAAAAAATGAACTTACAAAACCATTTAGAATAAATAGATCTATCTCATAATTTATTTAATTCATTCAATCATTCATATATATATACATATATAAAGATTGATACATCCAAAGTTACTTAATACAAAAATATTTATAGCTTAAAATAAAACACTTATCTGTACTGTAAGAAATATTTCTATGAGGTACTCTCTATTGACATGCTCTCGACCATCCAAAATGCCAATTGTATTAATGACAAGCTTGAAGTACAAAGTTTTTGGTTTTATAAATGTTATGTATAATTTTATATGATGGAAATATTGTTTCCTTTAGTAGGTGGAATGCGAATGAGGTGGATCAAATGCGAATGCTGGTATTCTTTATATGGAATCTCTTGGAGTTCCACCATATAAATGTAATATTTGTTCAATTTTCACTCTTTGGTCTTCATTTCCAACTAGATCTATAAGAACACGGTAAAATTACTTTGCAAGGGTGGAAAAATATTGAGAGACACATAAAAATGCTAAAGTTGTATAAGGTGGGAGTCTTTTAGCCAAAAAAAGATAGTTATGAACTGAATAATGTGACAACCATTTCACATTTTCATAGTGAATAATGTTTGTAAACAAATTAAGGAAAACAATAAATTAATTTCACTTGTGGATTAGGTGAGGCCACCAACAATCCATCACATGCATTGTTAATGATTCAAGGGATAATGATTATTAAGAAAATATTGATGAAGTAGCTCAGATTGGTTAGGGACTTTATAATGATAAGATGTGATATGAATTATCAAACAACTCCACAAGATATTCAATTGAGTAGGTTAGTCAATAGATCTCAAACACTAGTGATAAGCAAGCTTTAATCCATAGACTACTATTAGGCCAGTGAGACACCATATTCCTCTATGGATATACAATCAAATGAATTGGTTACTAATAAAATGGGAATTGTAAGGATAACTCAAGAGGATCCATGCCAAGCCCACCTCCATGAAATACATATTAACCTCAATAGTAAGGTCGATGAACTTGCATTGAATGGAAAAGTGCTTATCGAAGGAGGAAAGTAAAAGAGCATTAAATCCCCTTCATCAACATGTAGTTTCTTACACTTATTTTTTGGAGGTCAAATTTATCAACTTTTTGAGGACTCTATGGATGAATTTGTGATGTATTACGAGTTGATTACTCTAGAAATTACTATTGTTCTTATTTTATTTTATTTTATTTGCAATCCAAATTCTATGAGTAGGAGAGTTCTTGAGGTGTAGCTTGTGAGTGTTGGTTGAACTTATAAACATGAATTTGTCTCATGTGTCATCTTTGGAATCTAGCCAAAAATATTTTTTTTCTCTCAACTGGGGTGTTTCAGACCTTGGGTTCAATAAGCTTTACCAAAAAAACTCTATAGGCGTTGACATATTCAATATTCAAGGACTGAATAAGTTCTCAACCAAGACACCATGAGAATCACCAATGCCATCAGTCTTTTAAAGGGTGTGAAGGAATAAAACATATAGTAAATCTTCATGAACTAGTCATTCAACTACCATTTATAACTACCACAAGATACTACACAGAATAATATAAAATAGGCATACATTCAAGTCTTAACTCATTAGATGTAAAGACAAAATGAGCTCATCTTATATTCATTCAAAACAATGAGAGACAATTGGGTGTAGCCTAATGAAGATGCATTAACATTTAACAAACAAATATGATCCATATTCTTAGATCTCGATCTATTTTCTCTCTCATACATAAGAAAATAAGACATAAATAAGAAGTGAAAACTAAACATAACTCGACCTATCGCTCATCTATCTCTCACATAACAAGGAGCTCTCTCAAAATTCCAACCCTTAGATATACACATGCATCCCCCCATATCTTCCATGAAGCATAGAATTCATAAAAAACTTTCCACCTCATCCATAACCCCGACCATGACTAGTCAGGCTGTTACATAAACAATTACAATGATTCTTGAAGATATTTTTGGCTCTGTCCTACATGTGATTTATTTAAGTCCTTGCGTGTACTAAAAAATGGGTTATCATGTGCAGTAGATTATTGTATTGGTGTAGTCCTTGAAACTTGGATCCATGTAGTTCATATTCTCGAGCAGGCATACAACCTATACCAAACCTTAGGTTCCAACAATCCCCTAACACTATTATTTAGCTAGTGTTCAAGCCAACAAAGTTGTTTGCAGTGTGACAAAGTCAAGTGATAGCAGTGTTGTAATGTGTTCCTAGATGAATTCTTTGAAATAACCATCAATCTCATCAAAATATTATTTCAGTTCCTCAATATTCTTGCAAAAATTGTCGACATCACCTAATTTGATCGTCATAATTGGGGTTATCGCTACTTGTGCATCCAAAATTTTTTGGTAGTGTAGTGGGGATTTGTCTGTTGTATCAAGCATGATGCCTGAGAGGCTCTGTTGTTTAGTGTGGGCCACTACGATCTCCCATAATTTGTTGGTGATTGTTGTCATGACATCTTGTCATTCAAAATGTGGTAGCTCAAGTGGGGGAATGAACTGCTCCTTTTTTGCTTAGACCTTCTTTCGTACTTGGGGAGGCCACTATCCTTGTTCAATGATTAGCACATATGGGTTCCTGTAAAATTTACTTCTTCTTAGGAGCTCTATTCTGGAGTCACTATGGTCATTATGTCTCTGAAGGGATACTTGTACTATGTATATGGCATTGATCCTTTTCACTTATAATGTTCTTAGTGAGCTGGGTGTTCTTCACTTGACTCTTTTGTTGTATACTTGTCTTACTTTGAGAAAATAATGAGGTTAAGTGTGGACTTTGAACAATAAATATTAGTGGGTGAATCCCTCCTCCCCATGGTACTTAGTTGTTTATTTGTCCCTTGAGTTCTATACCCATCGTCAATAGTGCCATTTAATACCATAACTTTTGTGTTCAATGGGGAATTATTTCCATAATTGATTCCTATTCTCTAGGTTATCGCCACCTATCCTAGTGTTAACTACCTACCTCTCCACTACTATATGCACATGCGTCTTGGTAGTGAGATATCATGTTTCATTGTTTCATCCTTTGGTTTTTATTCTAGCATATCTCCCGTGAATATTCTAAATCCTTGTTTTGGTACGACTTGTCTCATCCTTATTTATTATACCAACCTATCTAATCTGCCTACTTATTACACTGGTTATGTCTAATATACCTAAGTCCTATTTTAATTTTCTGCAGTGCCTATCTACCATGCACTCTCATCCCACATAGGGTGTATCATCCCTAGGCATAATACCCTGGCAAGCCATGATGCATATTCAGTTGAATTCAATTCATCAGCCCCTGCCATGTCTATTCTTCAGGTTCTCTTGTTCTCACCCTGATAATTGGACAAATGTACCAACCTTGGCATGCTTTTGACCTCTACACACACTACTTATGTTGTGGGTTGAAGTTTTCCACCGACTTGTAGTTTGCATAGTCAACAGTTTGTGTAGTGTCCTTGGTCTCTTCAGAACGCCTTGCATTCTAGGAATATCCTTGGTCATCCAACATATTTCACAGTAACTTATAAGTTCCTAGGGATCATTAGTACCCTTGTGCTAGTTCATCAATTCAAATTTTTTCGTGGGCTAAAACCCAAATTCTATGTATACTACCACTTGCGCCCATTCTGGTAGAACTACATTATGCATCTCCTAGAAGCGTGAAAGTGTCCCTTTTAATACTACATACATGGATTGAATCCTTTGGAACTCAAGCGCCAACCCTTCCATCTATGCCAAAAATGTGTCTACTATGCATATATCATCAAACCTTGTTAGGTCACATAACTCTGATCCAATCCAACACATCGCCTTAGTGATTCATACTCATCTCATGGTTGATACCTCATACAAATTATTCTTCCATATTTCCATAGCATCCTGTGAATATGTGTCATATGAGTGAACACTCCTCCAACTCTGTTTTACATCCGATGTTGGATTGACATAATCATCCATGTGCCCTATGATATTATATATCTATTTGATGATAGAGCTTTTCACATCCTCATTCATAGGCTCATTATATTTGTTTCTCTCATTTGGGTCTAATGATGTAATAATATGAATGATATCTATCTTGAAGAACATCTATGACTTCTGCAAGTTCAACACTGCATTGTTATCAAATTCCCAGTCAATGAAAAGTACATATGGATAATGGTCTAAGACATCCATAATATCAATCACGTCAAAATAGGATTTAGTAGCTACCCCCTCAATGTTCACTTCCAATTTCTCTAGCCTTCCAATAAGATGGATTATGTGTTGTTTGGAAATCCTGAGTTGAATAGGGGAACATACCAATTTTGGTTTACCCATCAATTCCGAATATTTCTTCAGAAAGATGTTCATGTTGAATCCTAGTTCCAACATGACACCATACATCTCATAGTTTTTGAGCTCATCTATCATTTTAAATTCTTTTCTCATGCACTTTTGTTTGTTAACCCAATTCACATCATGATTTGGTAGCGGGGAAGAAACAACCACAATGGTTTCCTCTTCCTCCATACATCTTGTTAACATGTGGGTCAATTTCTTCACAACTTGAGGATCACTAAACATATTAAGACAATAGCACAAGACCCACTTACTTGGTTGTCTGATTCATCCTCATGGTAAGTGTTTTGTTGTGCTTCCCCTTGCATCATGCATCACAACTCTTCATGCATGCATTCCTCTTCCATTTCCTTATGTGATGCACGTTGTACTTCCTCACACACACAAGCTTCTTGCAATTCCTTCTACACTGTGCATTGCAATTCTTCACACACCCAAGATTATTCTAGTTCCCTCTGCATCATGTGTTGTGACTCTTCACTTGCTCTATCCTATTCTTGAGCCCTTTGTGCATCACATGGGAATTTATTTTGTTTCATGATGTCAAAATTAGGAGGTTCTTGCACTATGTTTATGATCTTCCATTTTATATTCAGACTTGAAATTTGTTCTTATTCCAAGTCAAAAACCATACAAATCCATCCTCGGGTTAGCACCCATACATCAAGTTCTTCTTTTGGACTCTAACCTTCATGCAGCTCCGCAGTCATGATATTGCAGTCCCCCTTCTTCTCTTCCAATTTTTACAATAAGTCTAAGTAATCATGCATGGCATCATCTATTCTATGACAATACCCACACAGTGTGGATGACATGGTACAAAATTGTGACAAGTCGCCTACTTCACCATGTTAAAGTAGGTAGGTGGTATTCCTCCACCACCATCGTATCCTCTTTGTTGGTCACTAATTACTGGTTCTACTCTATCATCTGAGTTATTGACCCAAGGTTCATGTCTTTCGGGTTTCCAACAAAAGCCTCTAAAACTATCAGCCCTCCTGGTAAACCAGAAGGCAACGCAACACACAAAATGCACTGTGTAGTCTCAACCGAAATAGCTTTAATGGGTGGTTGTAAGACTCATGTGTTTACAGACTAGGATTGAGCGCAAGATATAGGATCTGTATTTTGGACCATTTATTATAACTTGTGATTGCAACCTACTATTATTCATGACTTACTCCCTCAATATCACAACAGTATTTAAACAAGCAATGTAACAACTCATTCATTCATTAAGAATAACAAATGACTATTGAGAATATGGTAAAGATATGCATGAATTCATCCCATTACACAGATGTTACCGTGGTTCACCCCCTCCCGGGTTACGTCCACAAATATTTGTTTGTTGGATATTTTATTATGATATTTCTGCATATCCGGTGCCACGTGCTTACAATTCTCCTCATATGGGTAAGATCTATATGAGGCAAACTAGATCGCACTAGGCTCCTTAGCCTGTGATCTAATCCTCATATCTCCCTTTTCTCCTCTCCTCTATCTCAACATCTTACAAAATAGTACATAACAACATTACAATTTGCATCGATTCGTACATATCTATGATGGAATAATACAAAATTGAACTAACAAGAAGGAACCCCCTATGATACCTATGTATATATATTTATATATTTTGAGCACTTCATTTGTTTACAATATATTCCCAAAACCCTAACCCTACTGACATTAGGTCTTCCTCCCATGTGTGTGTGTTGATCTTCCTTCCAGCTGTCGCTTTGCTTGTGCAGGACTTCTTGCATGCGTGCATGTTGTGTTTTCCTCCAACAGTTACTTCAGTTTCTGCACGCTTTCTTTCCCCATTATTTTCCTTCTTTCCACTTCGTCCTGCTGCCAACAGGACCCCAAAACTGACATGTGGCTCACCCTAACTACCTAATCCTTATGAGCTTCTGCGATCTCCTTGGTGAGTGTCTGGAACTTTTCCTTAAGATCTGTTGTTTGTGTCAATGCCTGCGTGGTCTTATCCTTGATTATGTCCACTACCTGGACTGCCACTTCATCACTCAACAATCCCACACATTCTACCTAGTTTTGTGCTATCTGTGTCTTAGCTTCCTCTGCCTGTGCCAACACTTCTGCTACCTGCTCCTGTAATGGATCCATTTGAGCCTGACGCTCCTGTTTCTAGGTTTGCGTAGAGATTAGCTCTGCCTACAATTTCTTAATCTCCTACATTCATTTGACACATTCTGGGATTGGTATGGTCTTTTTCTTCTTCTTGAGCTCTTATATCTCTACATTCATCCTTTCCTCTTTCGTGTCCCACCGTTAGACCTGTGGATCCTCCTCCAACCTTGTCGAAAGTTGTGCTTCTTTATCGAACAAGTTAGCTGCTGTGATAACCTGTTGCTTTATCTCTTGCAGTTGCACTATTGCTTCCTTCTTCCTTTTCTCCTTCACTTCTGGTGGAGTGGTGGGTATGAGTTGTTCTCAGAGATTCTCGATCTCCTTCTGATATTGCTCAATGGCCTACACAATCTGATCAATATTTTGTGCTACTGGAAGTTCATTCCCTTGCATGGTGTTTGGAAGTTTCTCAAAAATTCCTCCTACTCTTCATTCCATTTTGTTTCTACATTCTTTTTCCTCCTGAGTTTCAGACTTGGCTTGCTCACAAAATTTTTCCAGTGCCTCCCGCTTCTTTGTTGCTTGTTGTAACTCAACTAAGTTTCTATGTGTGCGAGACTTCACCTAGTGGTTGATGCTAACCTAAAACTTATGTAGTTCCCTTGATGGCACTCATGTCAAGACCAATTGGATGTGGTTTAAATCCTTCAACGGTGTCTGCCCCACGATTTCATCCATGCGCAACATGCTAGGTGTGATGTAGACCGTTGTGTTTGTGTGTCGTAATGAGTGGAATGGATCTCGTTCTTCTACCTCCACTCTTTTGTTGGTCTATGGTGTTGATAGATCTATGCTCCTATTGTTGCTTTCTATTTGTAATTCCCTGAATATATTAAGGAACTATCCCATTTCTGCCAGCACTTTTTGCAGTTTGTCCTTGTGATGTGTTGCATGGCCGAAGTCCTCGGCTAAACAATCTTGGACCATTCTAGCGATCATTTCCCCATCGTCCTTTGTAATCATGTATTCTGGCAGTGCTCTTTGTGCCTTTGGTTTCCTGTTGTGCCTCCTACCTGTGTGGTTGGTCTCTTTTTTCCCCTTGGTTTCTGTGTGTTGGGATTTGAGGTTGTATCCTATGCTCCCTCAGTCCATTTTTGTTGTTCCTTGGTTAGATGTGTAATATCCTTTTTCCCCTTTTGGGTTCCTTTATTCTTTGGTCCTTCATCTGTCTGTGTTGGCTTTCCTTGGCCCATTCTTGGTCACTTGGGCACTTGGATTTCTGGAGGTTGCGTTTCCCCCTGCTCTACCTCTCCTTCTGTTGTTCTTTCTGACACTTCATAGGTGATGGCTGGAATCTTCCATTCATCAGGCCATTTGCTGATGACCATATCGATATCACCCTATGTAATGCAGTAGCACATCTATAGCCATTGTTTATCCAAATCCTTTCTTGCCTGTATCCACATTGCTTGTCATGTTGCCTGGAAATTGGAGATGTCTGCATATCGTGCGATAATCTCGGGTGTTATTCTACATGATTAGTTGATGGATTTTTGCATGTCTCATAGGTATGCTTCAAATATGATCCCATTATCCCTCTGTTGACGGGCGAAACAGTCCATTCGTCAACTGGGAGAGTGGAACCAGTCCGGGGTTGTCTAAATAACCCAAGCCGTTTGGTATGGACCACCCTGACGAGTTTAACGGCTCCGTTGGCTGCCCTAAGGTCTCGTTAGGAAACCAAAGAGAAAGTAATTTAAGCCAAATAATCTAAACTAAGGAAACTAGAAACTAATAAGACACACTAAAACAAACTATCTAACTAAATAAAAGAAATCAAACTAAATTAGAGGAAACTAGAAACTAATAAAATGAACTTAACTTAACTATACTAATCTAACTATGAATTACTAACTACCTATTTATACAATATACTAACTATGATTATAATAACTTAAATCAACTACTTAATT